>SNQJ01S0017461.1:154856-174263 GCA_010110895.2 Picea sitchensis
TCTATCAAATTTATTAAAATATAATTTTTTTTAAAAACTAAGGAATTATCACATCACATTACTAAATGATCAATAAATTTTACATTTATATTTCGAAGTACGCTTAATTAATAAAAAAATTAAAATAAATATACACTAATATATTTTGAAGATAATTCTATAACTTTATATTAACACATAGAAATGTGATAAATTTACTCTTACAAATATATAATATATGTGAACAAAAATACTACTTTAAAAAAATTAGTGATAATTAATAAAATATTTAATATATAATTTTTTCTAAGTTTTTTGTTTTTAAAAATTTATATTCCTTTAAATTTGTTTGAAATATTTAATATTTATAAGGGATATTTACCTGAAATCTTGTTAGAAATTGTTGTATCTGTAAATTTGAGTGGTTAATTCTATGTAATCTCAACCTTAAGTTTTTCAACATGCTGAATCCATTTCTACATTCATAACTACAGTGTAAAAAACAAAAAATAAATTCAAATTTATGTAATAAGAATTTGAAGAAAATGACAAAAAAATATAACAGTTAAACAACACCTTTTATAAATTCAAAATGAAAATAAATCTTAACTTATTCTTAAAAACAAAACAATAAGGTAATTCACAAATGGCCATGAAGCAATATAGATAGAAATTGTAATCAATTTTAATCACTGCCAAAGCAAAAGTCTAGAATCACAACTAACCCTGTCTAAATCATGCCAAAATGAAAATGATGTTGGTTAGTTGTTCTACTAAATGGTTTTTTCACCAGAATCAGGTGATATAAATTTACACGAATCACTATTTTTTGTTGTTCAGAAATCATTTATGAAAGCAAAAATGGATTCAGAATGATGAAAAACTCCCAAGGCACTCCGATTCTACAATTTCTCGCTGGATTTCGGGTAAATATCCCTAAAAAAAATCTCCATTTCATAGAATCTTTAGCCTAATACAAATGAAAACTAGTCCTACTTCATTTACTCATTAACACTGGAGATTCAGGAATAAGAATATCCCACAGTCAAATTTAACAAATCTATTTTCCAACCACAAAAGTTTTGTTATTCTATAAAAGTCCAACTGCAAGCAATATACAACCTGCTAAGCAGCCAAGCTGTATATACACCATGGAATATATCTCAATATATGTATAATCTGCCACCTGTTAAACAGCCAAGCTGTATATACACCATGAAATATATATCAACATATATACAATCTGCCCAGCATTCTATACTGCATAGCAAGCAGTATATAATTTGCCCCAAACAACTGAAAACAGATGAATAGAATCTGTTATTCTATGAGAATCTCTCTGTTTCGTGCGCAGAGAGATGACACTGCTCTTATACATACACTCTTTATCATCTTAAACTGAAATGAATGAAGAGGATATATAACGACAGTGTCATCTCTCCTGCGCGTGAAACACAGCAGGCCCTCCTCCTTTCCTGCACTATCACATATTCTTTGTATATCTCTCTATATATACACATATTCTTTGTATATCTCTCTCTCTATATACATATTCTTTGTATATCTCTCTATATATACAGATCCGTCCCCATATTTACAAAGGAAAAGAGATTAGTGCGTCATAATTCACAGCCAAGGGTAGTTACTAGAATAGTTCAAAACCATTTTCGTTTTAATTTTAGTCTTCGTTTTCTAGTCAATCTCACTGTAGAGAGAGCTGAGTTGATTTGAATTCAATTATAATTGGATGGTCATACGAGTACGTGGAGACCACGACCTCTGACCAGTCTTAAGCTTGGCTAATCTCATCCTGCACCATAATCCCTACTTAAATTTATTAAAAATGAGTAAACTTCATACTGTAGGTGTCGGTTGAATAAAAAGTGAATGTTATATGCGTACTGGAATTCTGTCGTTGTACATCCACGACTTGACCAAGCCAATGTGATAAGTTGGAATAGTCATTGTTGGAACTATGTAAAAGAGATGAACGAGCTACCAATGACTAAGAAGATTGATATTATGAAACACAATCCCTACTTAAATTTACTAGCACAGCCGTTAACTCGTGGCTGGTGAACGCTGAAAGATTTGCGATGGATGATGGATAAAAAAACTTCCTTGTTAAAAAAAACTCAGTAAAAACGTCAGGTCCATGTATGAAGAAAACTCTCCACATCTCAACCACTTAACCTCCATTGACAAAGGGATGAAGACTTATTAATATGATTAGGTAAATGTTAAAAAGTAAACAGGTTAACGGATGCATTTATAAATGCAAAGAAGTTATCAACAATAAATCTGACCCATTGATTTTGGAGGACGACTAAAAATATGCCAACATCTCCAATGCATAACCATCAGATTATAATTTAAGATTAAAAGATCATTAATTGTGCCCATCTCCTTAAGATTAAAAGATCATTAATTGTGCCCATCTCCAATAGATATACTCCTTTCCTTTCGGCGCAATTAAAAATGAATAAACTTCATAATGTAGGTGTCGGTTCAATAAAAAGTGAATGTTAGATGCGTATTGGAATTTTGTCGTTCAGGTACATCCACGACTTGACCAAGCCAATGTGATACGTTGGAATAGTCACTGTTGGAACTAGGTAAAAGACAAAGAGATGAACGTGCTGCCCATGGCTAAGAAGACTGATATTATGAATGCAGTTCTTTTAAATTTTCAGGAAGGCTATGAGCATACCATTGGTAAAGCAATAAGGCAGACTATGACCTTTGACCGGTCAAGATTCCAGACGTTTAATCTCATTCTAGACGTTTAATTGTTGATTGATGAGCCGTATTCCGCTCACTATAGTGATTAAAAATCACTATTTTCACTAAAACGAGGGGTACATAGGTAAATTGGGTACTCTAAGGAAGAAAATGAGTACCCCCAAGGTATATGATTCCTCCTAGTAAAACTTATTTAACTTATATATTAATTACAATTAAAATATCTTGTTTTTGTGGGGAATTTTTTATTTGCCGAAAACACTAAAAAGTTTTAAGAGGATTTTAATGCATTTCTACAAGACTCAAGAGTGATGACTAGAATGAGTGTATACATTAGACCCTGGACTTTAGACAACACACTAAGGCCTAGCCACTAAGACTACTCCAGCTTTGGAGGTAATTAAGTGAAAAACTTAGAAATTATAACTCGCTTATTGCAGCAAGATATAATTAACAAGTCAAAAAAAACACTCTAGAGTAATGTACCAATGACCAAGTCTTAGCGGGCTAAGCCTTTTACAAATTTCATCATGTTAGCTCATCTTATTACAATTCCCCATGGGGGTATGGAAAATGTGTGAAGAAGAAGAAAAAAAAAAGGGGGCAAAATTGCCTGGATGGACTTCTAAACTATGAATTTGAACAAGTATTTGTTCAATCTTTGATGACTCAACTGCAAGTCCATCCTATTGCAACTTGGAGGGTAACATGTTCTACATTGCCATGATTTTTAAGCACAGTGATAATCTCATTTATGCTAGTGCAAGTTCGGTTCCTGTGACCTTTTTTCAACAACTGTTACAAATTCTTTTTTTGTGATTCAAATGGTGTGCTCATGATGCAGTAGAAAGGTGTGTGAAGGGTTTAAATATCTGATTGCCAAATTGATCAAATCTGTCAGCTCTATGATAATGTGCTAAACTGTTAAAATGTGTCACTCTCATCATTTGTATGAAGTCAGGAATAATAGGAGGTAGTTTCATAGAACCAACATACTTTGAAAAATTATGAAATTTCATTTATTCTTCTAGGAACGTCCCAATACTTGTAATGCAACAAATGGATATATGTAGAAAAAGGTTCACATAGTTTAGAGTATAATAGAATATTGTTTACTCTGTAGATAGTTAGGAATACCCTGGGAAATATTTAGGAAAAATAAAGCATTGGAAGGACCTAATACTCCCTTTAGTTAACAACAATACACCAATCTTACTGAAAGAAAACATTGATTTATGACAACACTTCGAGAAATAATGCATCCAACGCACTTTTCTCTCATTAAACCCCCTGACAAACGTAAGTTGAAAAAGATTGCAAGTCACTAAAAAGGATTGTGATATTAGTGACATCACCATAAAGTATCAAATATTATGCTATGATACTTAAGTGTCGAAAGTAAAAAATATACAAAGTGGCTTATCGAAGAAGCATACAAAGTCTTTAATAAAGTCGCATTATTAGTTTTTATGTCTTTTTATTTTATTTCAAAGATGTATTAATTTATAATAATTTTATATTTTACATGTTTTAAAATATTTTTAATAAATTTATTTATATGATATGATTATTTATTTTATTAAATGTTTTCATTTTATTTATTTATATATCACTTTAAATTCATCTTAGCTCTAGATTTACTAGCTTATAGATATTTTAAATCTGAATCAAGCACCTAGAGGTATCAAATTTCTTAGGATGTATTTGTTTTATTTAATTGATCCCTCTAAGTACTTGATAGCTTAGCTTTTAAGATGGATCTATATTCGTTTAATTTTTTTGAAACCACATCCTAGTTGTAGTTGTTGTCACCTCCAAGAATCTCCACCTTGACATGCGTAAGCATGTGTGCAGAGTTAGTGTGCAGAGTTTGCTCCGATATGACCACTCCATCTTTGGTGATACTCATGGTTCTCAGATGAATCACCCATTTCCATGCACTCCTTTCTTGGTTTTGTCATGTGTCCATTGACAACATGAAATTCATGTGAAATATCTGACCATTTCATGGCATACATCAAACTTCTTAGTAGCATAAGATACATGAGACATATAGCCCTTTTCTTCTTCTTTACTTAGGACATGAACCTCAAGAAATATTACAATGAAAAGTCAAAGGGATATTTACCTAAAAGTCAAAGGGATATTTACTAGTTTCACATTATTCATACTGAATATCTTCTCCACAAATTTATGTTGTGATAACCAAGGCTTACCAAATTTCCTTTATATTTCCATGCCTAAGATTTGTTTTAGTTGCTCTTAGATCCTTCATATCAACTATCATGGCCATCTAATCCAACCTAATAATCTCAGCCATATTTGTGCTTGCTACAAGCATACCATATATCACCAAGATAATGAATATACCATAAACACAATGGTTATACTCACTTCTTGTAAAATTTGTCTCACCACGAAGGAATCAAACATCTTGTAGCATTTCCTACTCGAGCTTCAATCCATACAATGACTTCTTAAGTTTGCAAATAAATCTCCTTTTGTGATCCTAAACAATTCCTGATTGTTCCATGTATACATATCTACTAATAATGATTTGTGGGTAATAGGATCCCACAATATGCATCCATTAACTCCATCACCATAACCAACAAAGATGCACTTTCTTGACTCAATCCATCCAAGTCATCCAAGTGAGCCTTCACCTCTCACCTCCACGCTAATTCCAATGCTTCATTACATGAAATACATGGGTTCTAAAAACAAAGAGCTACCAGAAACATGTGCCAAAAAACCACGACTCTTGACATAACGTCCCCAACCACCCCATGCTGGGCCAATCACACAACCTAAAATTATGTAGCTTTGAATCAACCAAACTGTAACATCCCCAACATACTACCGGGACATGCTACTAAAAAAATCCATTGTGTAGATTCTATACTAAACACTAGTATGTGCAGTATCACTTGAAGTAGTGAGCTCAACCTCAAACTCAATCGCACCAGACTAACTTTATTCTTTTAACACAACTTTAAGAAGCGGAAGTAACTCAAAGAACTCGCACGAGTACAATGATCACACAGTACAACCGTACGCACAACCACCCTGGTATCACACACCAATTTTTGATTTCCTCGTGCACGGGGTCTAATTTCCTGGGCACACACATGAATTCCATCCTCCTATGCAAACATTATACTTTCTTGCACACTCGTCGAGTCAATCCTTTCCCAAGAGACTCGTAAAAAATATCAAAGGATAACTTAACAAGAAAAATATCTACAATTGTCATAGTCATGCATAACTAAAAATAATGACTATCAGCACCACAGTTACATGTGCAAGCAACATTAAATAAAATAATAACAAATACTTATATGTGACAACATACAAGAATTGACTCATGTCAATTTTAGGTAGACAAGGACACAATAAACAAGACAATCACATAAATAACACTTATCTTTTATGAATGTCACCAACTGCACGCATAAATCAGACATTCCTCCTAGCCATAGACTCTGTTTCTCATAAGATTTCAACAATAGGTCACCCATGAGCTGGGGCTCAACTTCACCAGGGAAAAAGGGTTCCTGGTGACAGGCTAAGGTCTCATTTTCAATAGAATTGCTCAATCCTAAGTGCTCGCTGCTACAACTAACCCACAATCCCTCATTCCCCATGCACATGTCACGCCTAAGGAAGTGTGCCCCTTATCTGTTCAACAATCCCTCGACTTCCCCACTTCCCTTCTAGGATTACCTGAAATAGGCCGGACCAGAATTTTTCTGATCCCTACAACTAATTCCAAGTGCACCAAGGAACAATTCTCAACAAAAAATCTTACCTGGAGAGTATTCTCATGGGCTTGACAACTCATTTCTTCAACAAGAAATATCTCACCTAGAGAGACTTCTCACAGGCTTGAAAACCTGCCTCTTCGACAAAAAACTATGACTACAACACTGCCACTCCTTACAAGATTCTTTGTGTATATAAGGTAATAATATCCCTCTCCCGGAATCGACCCCTTCAACACATGAGAGTCAATAATCCAATAATATGAATATCCCCCCAAAATACACTAAGGCCAACAATATATATTGCATTCCTTCAACTCGACATCTATCACCTTCAGAATTAGCTTAATCCACTTGGTGACTCGTTCCCTACCTTTGGGAACTTAGGATAAAATAATTATCCTACATTACAGTTTTCCGAAATATTATAAAATATTCCCCTAAGACTTACGTCTCGTCGTATTTTCCCTTTTCTGGTGGAGTCAACTCCCGATCTCTTTTTGTCTGAGTCTGTATGTGCACAATAACGTAATATTATATTAATAACTGAGATTATATTTATATGGATGGGTTCACTAGCCTATCTACATCCTGTCTCACCAACCTCATAATCACATAGGCTCTCCAACTCCCATACATATTCAACCATATATATATATATATATATATATATATATATATAATCNTTCCCATACAATTCTAGGTCATTCCCACACACTTACCCAAGTGTGCACAACATTGTGAAATGTGCACACTTATCCAGGTGCACACAACACTATGAAATGTGAACACCCTATTTTTGATAACAATTCTTCACGCATTACTTAGGTGCACACAACACCAAAAATAGGTGCCAATGGCTCACGAGCCTATATGTACATTTACATTTACAGTTGGTAACAACGACTCACCAACCTAGATGTACAATTACAAAGGGCTTGGATCGGGGACATTAAATTCCCCTCCTCCTTATTTATGCAATGTCATCAGTGCATCATTTACACATGTAAATACAAAATTTCGAAAATCTTTGAAAAGATGCAGATACTCTACCCGCATAACATCCTCATGCTACCAAGTTGCATCCTCGGGACCATACCAGGTCCATTGGACCTTTACCAACTTCGTGACTTGATTTCGAAACTATTTGATTTTTCGATCCAATATGCAAACCGAACGCACTTGAAAATATCATTTTTGATCCACCTGAATCACAATCCAATCAATAATATGATTAGCATGAGGTACGTATTTTTTAAGCAATGACACATGGAAAACATTATGAATATACAAGGATGCAGGAAATGAAAGCATATATGCGATGGGACCGATCCTTTCAAGTATTTCAAATGGCCGATAATAGCGCGATGCTAACTTAGAACAATTTCCCAACTTCAGGTAATTGCGCCTAGCCTTCACTTTCAAAAACACGTGATCACCCACTTTAAACTCTTTGTGGATTTTGCCTTTATCTACACAACACTTCTTCCTATCTTGAGAAACCTCTAAATTCTTCATGATCTTTAAATATGTCTGATACCCATTATTGTAATAAAACTCTACCAAGTGAAGGTATTCTTCCCATTTTTATGGCTTATCCATCACATACATTCTAATAATATCTACAACTACCTGATTTTCCCTCTTTGTTTGTCCATCTAGATGAGGTTGATATGCTATGCTGAAATTCAGATTTGTCCCAAATCCTTTAAATATCCCTTTTCAAAATTTTGAGGGGAACTTGGAATCTCTGTCAAACACAATTGTATTAGGTACACCATGCAACTTAGAAATTTCATGCATGTAAATCTCAACAATATCAATTTCCTTGTGCATTGAACTCACTGGAACAAAACAAGCAACTTTAGTAAGCTTGTCCACCACCACCATAATAGAATCATGTTTCTTAGTAGTGCTAGGAAGCTTAGTTATGAAATCCATGGTCACAACTTCCCACTTCCACTTAGGAATGGGAAAAGGATATAGCAAAATAGTTGGATGTTTGTGTTCAACCTTGACCTTTTGACATTCGAGACATCTAGAAATGAAATCAACAACTTCCTTTTTAATACCTAGCCAAAAGTTTCACTTCTTGACTGCGACAATTGTCTTTTGGTAACCTGGATGTCCAACATAAGGAACCTTATGAATCTTTGACAATATTAGGCTCTTCAACTCCTAACCATTTGGCACATAGAATCTGTGTCTATACATGAGGATCCCATCCACTCTTATCGCATAACCTTCCAAATTATGTTGTGGCATACCTTGTTGTAAAGTCTCCTTTATTTCTCCATAGCACTGATTTGATTTGGACACTTCTAATATACTGCCATGCAAATCATATTTTTACATGATAATGGATGTAGCATGCATCTCATGCACCCTCCTATTGAGTGCATCAACCACCTTGTTATATTTTCCTCTGATATTATTTATGTCAAAGTCATACTCACTAAGGAATCATAACCACCTACTTTTTCTATCATTCAAACTAGGTTTTCCAAACAGATACTTCAGACCACTATGGTTTGTCCTCACCTAAAATATTTTACCCATGAGATAATGTCACCACATCTTCAAGGAATGCATTATGGCTGTCAATTACAAGTCATGAGTGGCATAGAGCCTTTCATGCTCTTTTAACTTTCTTGATTCATAGCATACCACATGCCCATTATGACTAAGGACTCCACTGAGCCCTTCCTTGCATGCATATGTGAACACAAGGAAGTCTGCATCTGGATAAACAATTCTCAAAATTGGCACAGTTGTCAACAAACTCTTCAAGTGTTGAAAAGTCCTAGCATAATCCGGAGTCCAATCAAATCACACACCTTTCTTTAGAAAATATGTAATTAGATGCGCAATCTTTGAGAATCCTTCAATAAACCTTCTGTAGTACCCTTCCAGTTCCATAAAGGACCTTACTTCTACTTCATTTCTTGGTGTTTTCCATTCCTCAATGGATTTTATCTTTTCCAGATCCACAACTATTATTTCCTTGGAAATAATATGACTCAAATAATGAATTTATCATTGATAGAATGAGCACTTGGTGAGATTTGCATAAAAGTGATGCCCCATCAACACCTTCAACACCATATTCAAGTGTTTCTCATGCTCTTCTTCAGAATTTGAGTAAATAAGTATGTCATCTAGGAATACAATGACAAATTTATCTAAATAACTTCTAAAAACTCCATTCATTAAACACATGAAGACAACTGGTGCATTCGGCAACCCAAATGACACCACTCTAAACTCATAATGACCATACCTTGTTCTGAAGGTAGTGTTATTGATGTCTTCTTCTTTAATTATCACTTGGTGATATCCATATCTGAGATCAATCTTTGAAAATATATGTGTGCCCCACAGCCGATCAAAGAGGTCACCTATACTTGGGAAAGGATACTTGTTCTTTACTATTACCTTTTTTCACTGCTTGAATTTGATACAAAGTCTTAACATACCATCCTTCTTCTTCATAAATAAAACTAGGGCACCAAAAGGAGACACACTTTGGCGTATATACCCCTTCTTTAGAATCTCTTCAAGTTGCATCTGCAACTCCTTCAATTCTGGCATACTCATCCTATAAGGAGTCTTGGATACAGGTGCTTCTCTTGGAATTATATTTATAGAGAAATCAATATCACTTTTCGGAGGCAATCCCGATATCTCTTTAAATACATCCTCAAACTTTTTCAGTACTGTGCAGTCTTCAATACTTGACACTCTATCCTTAGGTGCCTCTTCCATGTGCGATGCAAATACTTGACATCCTTTCTTGTATATTTTATTCAATTGCAAGGATGGAACTTCTATGATAGTTACAACCATTGGAATTCCTTGAAATGATCTTAAGTTCCCTTCCTCATCCAAACAAGTGAATGCCTTATTGTAACAATCCATGACCTCATGGTGCTCGTCCAACCAATCCGTACCAATGATGCAATCATATGAATCTAAAGGTATGCTATTCAAATCACCCTTTGTGCGTAGTCCATTCATCTCCATTGGACATGCCCTAACCATCTCATTAATTTTTCTTTTTTCTCTAGTAGCTAACTGCACCAACCAAGGTTTTCCAAGCTTGATTCTCGGTAAATAAAATCTTTCCACCATATTAGGATCTAGATAACTATGACTAGCTCCTGAGTCAATTAAAATAGTAATGGTTGGTCATTAATCTTACCTTATAACTCGATCATGTGCAACTAAAACTCAGCCTGATTGTTATCCAAGGCTATGTAAATCCTTGGAACATTTATTCCCATGTGCTCAACTATTTTAGCTTATCATACATTGTGCCCAATCTTTTATTTATCACCTCTTTGAGGAAATCTCTGCGCATATGATCTCTTCCATAATTCCAACATTGAATAGATTGTATCCATGCCTTTTTCTCCACTATCTCCAACATTCTGGACTCCTTGAGAGTTGGTTGTCCTTGCACAGTATTTCTGAAAAATGGTGGATTAGTCCCCTTCTTTCTCTAATCCACCTTGTTTTTAATCTTATCTTCCCAATCATTTTGGAAAGTTGGTCTTCCCCTTTGCTTCTCATAAAGACACTATAATATCCCCAGGCAGAGCCCCGGTTGTAATTATGAATTGTAAACATATTTGATAGGTTGGTGAGCCGAGTTATAATAAGCTAGGAGGCTTATGTGGTGATTAGGCCAGATAGCCTAGATGCAAAGGCTAGTGAGACTACTATTGTATATGTGTAAATGATCATATATTTAATATAATTACATCGTTGCGTGTAGACTGACCATGAAGAAAGAGTTATGGGGGAATAATCTCCACCAGGTAGGGTGAGGGAGGGGGATAAGTGTCTAGGCCTAGAGGCTAACCTAGAGGCTTACCTCTAAAGGAATACTATTTTATTATTATTATTTCCTAAAGGCTAAGGTGGACATGAACGGTGTTTTCCTAAGTTCCTGGGAAAGGGAACGAGTGCGAAGTGGAACGCATACAGCGGCAGGAAGATAAGTGTCGACCTGGGCGCATGAAGTTATAGCTGGGAAAGACATCCTGTTAGGGGGTTCGCTTCCCACTCTAGCGTTTCTTCCCATCCTTACGTCGGGGGCCATTTTGGAATCTCCTCACAACCCTTACGAATCTATGGAAGTTTGTCACCCTTCCCAAAAATTCACTAGGGATTCGCGTATTGAACCAGTTCTCCTTAATCATCGCCTCTGTATCTAGCACACACCTTGGGAACCTCCAGGGATACTGGAGTTATCCCATGTGTATCTTTTGAAGTCCGGGAACCCTATAATTTTTTGAGTCATGTTGTGTCATAATGGTTGGTTGTTGCAGCCCACACAGTTCCTTGACTTAGTGTGTCTTGTTGCCTTCGTCTATTCCTTATGGATATTTTCTGTTGTCCTCACCTTGATGGAATTAAGTTGAATCTAGTTGAAGAAGCGGGTTGTCAGGCATGTGAGAAACTCTCTCCAGGTGAGAGAGTGTGATGAGGAAGTGAGTTCTCATGGAGGGAGTCCAGTAGTTGCTACAGAGCTCTAAGAATTCCTGTCTGGCCTATTGTTGAAGCCTCAGAAGGGAGGTGGAGCAGCCAATGGACTGTGTGATAGTGAAGGTGTATACTCCTGGGGTGGGACAGGCATGTGGGGAATGAGAGTCTGTGAGTAGTGGGCGTAAGTGGCTCCTGGGAGAGAATCTTTCCTCTTAAACTGTGTGACTTTCTGTTGTTTACATCACTTGTGTCCATTTGACATAAGAGATGATTGAAGAAGAAGGTTGTTAGGCCTGTGAGAAACTCTCTCAGGTGAGAGAGTTTGTTGGGAAGTGAGTTCTCCTGGAAGGGAGTCTCGTAGCAGCTACAATACTATGAGAATTTCGGTCCAGCCTATTTCTCAAGCCCAAGGTAAGGGAGTTGTAGTAGCCGATGGACTTGTATTAGTGAAGGTGTACCCTCCTGGGGTGGAGAAGGCGTGTGGGGAATGAGGGTTTGTGGGTTTGTGGGAGTAAGTGTCACCTAGGATAAAATATCCTTCCTGTTTTTTTGTGTAACTTCCTTGTTTTCCTTGCCAAGCCTAAAATTCCCTTGCCCGATAGAGTTTAGTCCCAGCTCGGGGGTGACCCACTGCTGAGCGTGATGAGTAGTGTGGTCTATGGCTGGTAGGTCTGTGAAAGGTATGAACACAATTGGTGTACTTCAATTAAAATATAAGTACCCATTCCTATGTTCATTTACATGTTATGTACTTGTACATGCTATATTGATGAGTAATGCTTGTATATGTTGTTATTTTATGGGTTCTGCCTATGATTATTGTATGTATGTTTTTACTGTTATTTCCACATTAATCCGTGTGTTAACAGAATATGTTGTATGTTTATGTTTATATATATGCACATGATAATTGTCATTTCTATGAGGTAGCATGTCCTGGCCCAGGTGTCCTGGATGTGTACAATGTTTCTGCAAGAATCTCTGTGTGGCATAGCCCAACAGGTTATGGCTAGGCATGCTACAAAATGGTAGCAAAGAAGAAAAAAAATGATTTAGTTGTTTGGGTAGCGCTACCTGACAGGGGTTGGTGGCCGGGGACATTACAAAATGGTATCAAAGCCAAGGTTAAAGCACTGATCCTGGATGGGATGGATAAGTGGTTATTGGAACCAAGGTTTCAGGTGAAAATTGTGTCAAGAGGAACCAATTTCGAAGCTCAAAACATTTTTGAGTGTCGAGAGGTTACCTTGGTGTTGTTACGAAGCTCAGGAGGTGTAGCGGTATTATAAAACCATGAAAGACATGGTATTGGACCACAGAGTAATGTGGGCCATAGGATCTGTTGAGGAGAAGGCGGACAATTCACGACCGTCAGATCTGGAGAAAAGTGCAGGACCGTTAACCTGCAAGTCCTTTAGAATTCGAGACTTCGACAAAGTTATGTGTTATAGAGTGGAAGATGTTGAAGGTTTGAAGCCCCAAAGTCCCCAAAGTGGAACTACATCATAGATCTGGGGAGAAGAGATCAACTGTTTGATTGGGCCGAAGTGGATCAGAACCATTGGATGAAGCCAAGTGTGGAAGTTACGACGTTGTATGAAGGGTGAAAACTCTCGAAGCTCTGAAGTACGAAGTCAATCTAGACTGCCTGTCAAGAGGTACATGTGTCAGCAGACTGGCTTGTTCAAGATTTCGGTGTTCAGGAAAATTAGTGTATGCTAGGGCGAGAACTCCCGAAGCCCGAATCTCTGAAGCCCCGAAGAGACGAAGTAGTGATTCATGATGATGTCACTTGGATTGACGTGGAAACATGGGTTGTGTGCCACGTGTCAGTGGGTTTCAAACCCATGGAATATTGAAATTCCATTTGCAACGTGACATGTTCCATACATCTAATTGGGCCATGTGTCAGCCACTAGTATTCCACCATGTGGCACTTCGTATGAGCATGGTTAGTGGGGCCCTGAGGTTACATAACATAGTTAAAGGTTAATATACAACGGGCCCACACTAGCATTGATCACAATACATCAATATCGACGAATAGGATGCATTGTTGGGACCCAAGTTGCACAGGAGTTAATTCCCCAAGGCGGTCCCACAATACAAACCATGGTTTCACCGAGGGGTTACGTGTAAGCTTCAAAAGAATTATGGGGATAAAGGAGGGTTACTCCAAACCGTCGATGTGTGCCCCCGCAAACTGAAAGGAATTAAGTGATGTGACATGATAGTGCTCGAACATTGAAACCCTGAGCCAACGGATGCGTGGTGATAGGAGACTAACACCGAAGGAAGGACACTCCGAAGGAAAATGGAATGGGTTGGCCACAAACCCCCTGAAGCCCGAAGTGTCGAATGATTAACAGTTGTCGATCTGTTGAAGGACATGTGACAAGTGGAGGTTACTCCGGAAGATCAACACCACAAAGAGAAAGGAGTTAGGAACTTCTGAAGATGGACTTCTGAAATTCGGAGGCCTGAAGTCTCGAATAAGAACCTATCCAATAGCACCGGGTCATAGCCCATGGACATATGCAATTGATGGATGGAGAAAAAACGATAGTGCCCGCAAACTGTGTTAAATAAGGGAAAATGGGTTATGAAGGAAGCCGTGGGTTTTGTCTGGTTCGAACCTGCATTAGAATAGGTATTGAAGACCTGGGAACTTTATGATAGGGTCCAACAAAGATCTAAGAGACATTAGCTCAGAGAAAAGAGATCATTTCACAAGGAATGCATCAGAGAAGAAGCACAAGTTTTAAAGGATCATAGCTTTCTTCTCAAAGCTCAGATTTGAGCAAGGAAGCAGTCATTGGAAAGATCTCGGAAAGAGGATTCTAGGTGGAGAAATCCATCTATGATACATGATAATGCATGAACCATAATTTCATATGGAGATGAAAAGCATGGGAATAAGGAAGCTTTTATGGAATATGAAAGAGTATGGAGACAAGATGTGACATCTCCAAGGATCATCCCCACAGATTGGAGATAACACCTCCATTATTACTATTATAATATGTGGTGGAATCATGGAATGAAGGTAATCAAATATGGCATGATAGAAGTTGACTTTTCCAGTCAGGTTGAAAAATCAGATGGGTCAAGTCAGGAGAAAATAATAATTCATCAAGATAATACCAGCGTTGATATGATCAGTCATGGAAAGGCTAAACCAAATTGCTTCAAGAAAGAAGTTGGTGTTAACTATTCAAGGTTACTCAGAGAACATGACTAGAAATATAATTGGGTCATGAAGGAATTGGATCAAAGGGATCCAAGTAATATTGGAATGCTGAAAATTAATATCAACATAATATGTGGTGGCAAGTATGCAAGGTAGATAAGGAAAAAAAAAATCCTAGATGGAGTCAAGTCCATGAACATGCTAAGATAATGGAAGAAGAAATCATGAGATAGATATCAAGCTAATAGGAATGTATGTCAACACTCCAGGAAGGAAAGATATAATAGTAGAGGATTGTTTATGCACTCCAAAGGTGTGAAGGTATTTCCACAAGAGCATGGAGATATCAAGTTAAGAATAATTTAAAAGTGAAATGAATTCTAAAGAAAAATAAATAAGGAACCAGAAAAAAAAATGGTTCTAAGAATGGTTTTGAATGCAGAGGAGATGGTTCCTGACAAGAATCCGTCTTAAGTAACATAGAGCCATGAGTGACAACCGAAAAGGCTGGAGGTATCACCCGAATCTATGATGGTAAGGTAAAAGAAGGACTTTCATTTGATTCTATGTAACTAGAAAAAGGGGCATATGTGCATCCTTACAATGTTCTAGAGATTGGATAGGTAAGTCAAGTTTGAAGCTAGTTGGGATAGATGGATCTAGAAAACAAATAAAAGTTGAAGGTTAATGTCAACATTAGTAATTGGCTGGAAATGCAAAGGCAACCAAGAGTGATTTGGCTAGAAAGTGCTCAGGAAAAAAATAGTCATGTACAGTGACTACAATGAGAGCACAAGAAGATTCAGGAATCTGGGAGGAATTGAAGACTTCTGGGATCAACAAGGAAAAGTTGCACATGGGAAAGAAGTTGTTGAAATTGTGGTAGCAGCAGTTGAATTAGGGTTTGTTGAACAACCATAAGCAGAAAAATAATTCTTTCATGTTTCAAGTGTTGTTGATGATGTTGCTACATATGGAAGGAAGCAACAAAAACTTGAAGGTTTTTTAGGTTTGATAAAAGAAGCATGAAAGCTTCTACTGCCATCATCCATATAGGTAACATCAAATTTATTAATGGAAGCCATGCAGGTATTAGTTTTTATTACTCTTTTTGCATAATTGCTGAAGGGAATTTAGGTAAGAATTTCCTTAGCTAGAGTTATTTTTATAAAATCACATGATTATATTATTTGAATGCATACCATTGTATGTGGTAAAGGCCGGAGGCATGTATTAATTCAAATCTTTTTATCTTCTGAATGCACACACTCACATAGTAGAATGTCATGTTAATTTGGTTATGGGGTAGTAACCAAAGAATTAAAAGATATGAACTTGTTATAGGAATGAATGCCAGTTGTAACACCCTGTTTCCCCAGATTGTAAATATAACTGAACTAGCCAAGGACTATGGCAAAACTCATAAGTATGAATATGTGCTGTAAATGGACCTGCAGGAAGAGGTGAATGAATGTAAATGATAGTTTGAATTTATTGCAGAACTGCTGAGAGGGGATGTGCGGAAAAGAGACCACGATGGTGGTGGAGGGAACCTTGAAAAAGGGGCTTTAACTTCCACTGAGAATTTAATACTGTATTTGGACTCCACTGGCCCGGAGAACCAAAAGCGGCTCGCTGGCCCTGAGAATTAATGGCTCGCAGACTAGTAGGTGGATGTCTTGATGAGGGATGGGAGGGTGAATCGCCCATCTGTAGGGACGTCAGGCCTGATCAATGCGAGGGAAATCGTGCCACACGCAACCTCGCGAGAGGATAAGGTGTATGGCTGGAACGATTGGCGAGGGCAGACGCGAGGGGAACTCTGGCAATCTCTACGCAGAGTGAGTGATCGCAGGGAGGAAGGATTGCAACCTTCAGTCCTGGACACTGGAAGACAAGAAGACGCAAGTCTCAGGAAATCGTGGTCTCAGCTCGGGGGTGGCTAGTGGTAAATCCATTTGGAGTTGCTACGCCTACGGTTGGGTGGAAACGAGCACCCCTCTCAGCAGTCCCTTCCATTACTGAAATTATATCTGATAAGTGTTTTACTTATATTGCATTCTGAAATTTATATGCCGTCACATATATTCATGGATTTTGGAATTGTAAATGTTTCATGTGAAGGAATTGTCTGTACAACAATTGTTAATACGGAGTAGATGTTAGCTCATAGAATTTGTGAAATTGTGAAGAACTACAGCATACGAGTACCCGCGTAGTGTTTGATACGCATAGGTCGATATATGCTTATTACAAAGGATATCATGCATGAATTTCGTCAATAAAATGAAGTTAACCATGCCCATCTGTTCTCGGGAAGTTGTCTTCCTTTATCTGCTCCCGGGAATGACCCAGTAAGGATCTCGTCATAGAGATTCCCTCCTTGGAAAGGTTCACCCAGAACCCAGAATAAGGATTCGAACGCATAGGCCTTATTAACCCTGTACGAGGAGGAATGATCCTATTTAGGTCCAAGACAGTAATGTTGTGCGGTAAATAAGTCGACGGATGAGATCTCGTCGGAGTGAACCATAGTTATTCCCAACCATTAGATTGATGAAAGTAACGCAGGCGTTACGGGCCTTGCCCTCTCTCATCGTGAGCAACGAGAAATTGGGATCGTAAATCCCAAAACCCAAAATGACGAATCTGGACTGTTAGATCTCGGTTCACAATACCCGACAGTCGTTGGATCGGGAAGAGTTGCACCGGAGTTAAACTCTAGTGTGCAGAAGGAGAGTCGGGAATCGGCATATCGGGGTTCATGAATACATAGAACTCTTGCCATCCGGAATCGCGATACACGATTTCCCGATAGGATCTGAGCCGTCCAATAAGTAAGGACATGTGGCAGAGGATCCCGGAGAGTCGGAGTTCGCCATATCGAGGATCGGGAAATCGGGGTTTCCGGAAACAAAAGACTCATACACAATGAAATCGCGATACGCAATTTCCCCGATCGAATCTAGACCGTCCATTATGCATGACGCGTGTCAGGAGATCCAGAGGGGGATCGGGATATTTGCCATCGGGAAATCGGCATTCCCGTGGACAAGTGCTTGGGGAAATCCAAGTGAAAACCCCGACAAGATCTGAGCCGCCCAAACCATAGGGACACGTGGCGGAGGATACCGGAGAATCGAGAATCGGGGAATCGGAGATCCTGACAGCAAGGAAAACAGGACTTCGGTAGTCTCGAAACCCCGAGAGAAAATCTAAGCCGTTCGATTGGAGAGGGACACGTGTCACGAGATCGTTCATCTCGGAGATCCGGGATACCAGGCATCGGGGCTAATCAAGTCTCGAAATAGTGATAAGATCTGGACCATCCATTGGAGGGACATGTGTTAGAGATCAAGCGCCAACGGCGTTTGACACATCGAAAAATCGGAATTTCCGAGGACAAGAGACCCGGGACAGGATAAGTAGCGATATCCCGAGAAAAGGATCTCAACCGTTGATCTTGGTAGGACGCGTGGCAGGAGATCTGGGCGAGTCGACATTTGGAGCATCGGGTTTTCCAAAGGCAAGGAACTCTTGCATACGAAAATCGCGATCCGCGATTTCCCGACGCGATCATAACCGTTAACCTAAGGAACGCGTGTCCAAATATCCTGTAGAGATCGGGGTTCGACATTTCGGGACTCTTGGTGAAGAGAAACTCACGACAAGAGAAGTCGCGAAATCCCGAAATGCGACGGTCCCACAGTCATAGCATTCCAATGGAGGACAGGTGTCACTCCATGCCATCATAAGGAGTGGGGGCCATATTCGCCAGAGTAAGGGACAGGTGTCGGAAGGCCAAGCTTGGCCGTGAGTCAACGCCAAGTGGCATGGGGGATCGGAGGTTCAGAATTTGCGAAGGCCTGTGGATCGCGACATCATAAACCCTGAAACCCCGATGGGTAGCTATAGGGCTGCGGACGTATGGTAGTTGGTCCTGTGGATCCGGGAGCTGAACTAAAAGAGCTAATGCGTAGGGAGCGCGTCGGAATTTGGGGAATCGCGAGTCTTGGGGGTGAATGAATCTTGACACTAGAAACCCCGAATCCCGATATAGAACCGTGGATTGGCATTTCGCTAATGCAAGTTTATGGAGATTTTTCATGTATGGGAGATTAATTCCAAATTTTTTAAATTATGATAGTGGGTGTGTTACAAAGTGGTATCAGAGCATGGTTACAACACTCGGCCTGACTGGGCTCATGCACCAGTCGCATCAGTCGCGCATAAACCTTGTGC
>SNQJ01S0017462.1:0-23242 GCA_010110895.2 Picea sitchensis
ACAATGGGCATTTCTGCCCTGGATTGTTGACTATATAATCCCCTGGACCCCTGGATGCAAAGAAAACAACAAGTGGGAGAATGTTGGGTATGTGTTATATTCTTTGCATGTGTGTGTGTGTGTGGGTGCGTCAGATACGACAAATAGCGGATTTTGCTATTTTTAGCTGATTTGTAAATTAATCCTGGATTAAGGGATTAGGGTTTTGGTATCTACGGAATACCTAAAAACATTGTATATATTGTATGGCGAATGGTGAAATTTGATATAATGAAAATAAGAAAGTTTTTCCCGGTTGAGGGTTTCCAGTAAAAATCTTTGTGTACTCTGTGTATGAGCCATTGATTAATTTATGTATTGCTTAAGAATCTATATGCATTGCTTTACTTTGCAGGTTTAAAACTTACAATTTCAACTACATGTACTGACATGTTCTTCTTCCCAATCATGGTTGGCACATCTATATTCAATCGAATTTATTCATTTACAGTGTAGGTTTAGGGAGAAAGTCATGCATCGGTGGTGCAGGAGGTGGAGGCACTTATTGTTTTGGTTGAGGTGGAGCCTCTTTTTCTTGTGGTGGAGGAACAAGAGCTGGTGGTGGAGGAACTAAATATTGGTTTCTCCTTGCATATGTAAAAATTCCCTTCTTCCTTATCTCATTCTTAACGTTCTCATATAGTTGACTAAGCACTCTGAGCCGCCCTTTTTTGGCATCCCTTTTTCTGACCTCCTCAAGTTGTTCTTGTGTAATATCCACATACTCATCGTATTGAAGATAAAATATTATGAAAATGAATTTCATTTGGTTAGCAGAATCTTAACCCTCTTCCTTTGTCCATCTTGGTGCTATAGTGGGAAAACCCCCCTACGGACTACAGTAGGGTTCTAAAGTGTAGGCAGAGCTAACCGTCTAAAGTCTCCTACTTTTAACAACTATCCCAACAATACCCCACATTCATGCATAAAATACAAAGTATAAGGATCTGGTAGTCTTACCTTAAACTCCGCATCTGATGTCAATCCTTCTGTGTTTGGTCGCTTCTCGACTGCAAGTCTCCTCCCAAGGCTGACCTCCATTCACCAAAATACAAACAAGAAACTATGAACATGCATCTTATATATGAATTAATGGGTTATATGTCATAACAAAATGTAAATCAAACATAAAGATTGAACACATCATATGGCAGGATGGAAAAAGTACTTCTTTATATTAATCTCACAAATTCACTTACAAAATGAGATCGGAGACTGCTCCTTGAACCTGGTCCTAGGCTCCTCTTCACCAGGATCCAACTGCTTCCACATATCTTTCTTCTCTCACACTTCTCTCTAGAGAATGGGCATAGGCTTATGAATGAGGAAAAAGGCAAGAATAGGGAATTCTGGCTCAAAACTCACAATGTTGTTGCAAATTCTTGGGGCAAGGGGGGGAAATGAAATGGGAAGAGTTTCACTATAGCTATGTTTATCCTTTGAATGAGACCCCAACACCTCCTTTTATATTACAAAAGGATGGTTATTCGGTTGGGTGACGGGCTATAGGCAGTCAATTGGTTGGGAAACTACCCAATAACCCGTAATCTCAACGAATCCCTTGCAACTTTTTATTTTTTGCAACTTTTGTGGGTATACGCAGGTTGTAATGTGTGAGGTCAGAATATCATCAGATGTCTGAAATACATTACAAATATTCACCAACGTACAAAGTGAGTGAGCCCGGGACCAGAGTTCGGGAGGTGCCATTTGCAAAATAACAATTGTCTCACCGAGGCGGGCATACCCATGCTCAAGATTAAATAAATCATGGTTGCCAATCAAATACACTATATATTCATGTCATATAACTATATAAAGTGTAGTCGCGAGCAATACACAGTGGATCTACATCTCAAAATCAAAGATATACTTGTATAGTATCCATCTTCAAGAATCCAACGATGCCTGATGGATGGAGATGAGGTTTTCAGAGCTCGAGCAACAACTTGAAGATCTTCAAAAACTCAGGTAGGAGTGTAATGTGAGTGTACAATTTCACTACCCAGAGGTCTTCGATGGCTCGTCGAGGAACAGACAAGAGGATCTCGGTGATCAGGCAGAGAACTTCGATGATTTCAAACAAGGACTTGATTGAAATTTTGGGATGGCCGTGAATGAGATCAAGAGAAAAACTGCAGAAGGGCGAACTCAAGTTGGGTAAAACTTACCTTGGACAATAGCACGACTGATGATCAAACTCAGGAAGAAAGACATTGACATAAGTTCATGATGCAAGAGGCAACACGAAATCTCCATATGTTTGGAAGAGAACAGCTTCCTAAGGTCATATTAAATCCCAAATCTTGACGAACAAATGGAAGGATGTGCTTTGTCCAAGGGAGACTCATTGTGCTACCATAAAAACAAAATACTTTTCCCATCCTCTTTTTGGGGTATATTTGATTTTTTTGTCTTTTTCAATATTTTGGAGAGCTTGAAAAAGAATAAAAGAATGTTACATTACAAAGGAGGAACGAGTGTCGCAAGCATACTAGTTCCAAGCGCAAGGAACACACTAATGCTCAAAGAAAGGACACTCGGAAAAATTCTTCCATGGGTCAAGGTGTCAAGACACAAAGGCAAATTGCTACAAGGATTGTGTATAAGGCATGCTTCAAAGGTTCAGTTGAGAGAAACATGCAGCCAGCATTAGGCCAAATATGTAGGAATGCATATGCGATTAATAAGACACAATTATAACATCCTTCAATGTAATTTTAAACGATCCCGGAGAAGGTAAGCTTGATGGTTTTTTATTTTTAGAGCGATTGAAAGAGCGCAAAAGAAGACTCCACTGGGGTACCTTTTTCGAAGGTAGTCTAGTCGGTTCGAAAAATGGGTAAACTAGCACCGAAAAGACGTCTATTCAAAACCATTTTAACGAGTGTGACAAAGACAAGATCACTCGAAAATCTTTTCAATTTTAAGGAGTCTGAAAAGAGATTAACTATGGACTCGCTGCTTTTTCTAGATTTAGTCTCCTTCGCTCGAAAAAGTAAAATTTACTTAGGAGAACTCTCCTGGTGAGACGAATCTCCCAAGGTGTACCTTTTTCCTCCTTAATCCATAGGCCGGAAAAATGGGTAAACTCGTGCTGGTAGATGTTTTTATGAACCAGTTAACGAGAGTGAAAGAACAAGATCACTCGACGATCTTTTCAATTTTAAGGATTCTGAAAAGAGATTAACTATGGACTTCATAGAGGACGTTCTTTTGGACCAGTTTAACGAGTGTGAAGAAACAAGATCACTCGGCAATCTTTTCAATTTTAGTTAGTCTGAAAAGAGCTTAACTATGGACTCCGTGGGGGTTCTTTTTTCATAAGTTTAGTCCCTCGGGCCCGAAAAAGGGTTAAACTTATACCTGAGAATACTCTTCCAGCAAACCAAAGTTCCTAGAGCGTACCTTTGTTCGTAAAATTGACCATCCAAATCAAAAAAGGGGTAAACTACCACCGGACAGACGTGCCTTCAAATTTTAGTTTGGCGAGTGTGAAAGACAACAAGATCGCTCGACAATCTTTTCATATTTAGAGGGTCTGAAAAGGGCTTAAAAAAAGAATCGTTTTGTGGGAGTCCTGAGGGTGAGGTCAAGAGCGATAACATATTATACATATGAGGCTCAATCTCGTAATCAGGACAAGACTAACAAGGAATCCCAAGCCTATAGTCATTAACGATAGCATGGACACCAAAATGCAACCAGGATCTACCTAGGGCATCCATGTGAAGGTAGGCTCCACCACAAAATTATGACACTTCTAGAGCAGAAATGACGGTTTCGTGTCACAATTCGATGGGGTCGATCCTATGGCAAAGCGAAAAAGACAATGAGGTGCAACAAGTGGAGGAGGAATCCTAACTTAGATGCACAAAGTTGGAAAAATGACTTTTTACCAAAAGACCTTAAAAGTGCCCCATCTCTCAAAAGGTTTTCCCAAACCAAAAGTAAAGTGTATCGTAACATCCAAAGAAAAACTAAAGAACCACATTAAATGATTTTCAAGCAAGAAAAAACAACAAAAAGGGTCAAAAAATGACAAAAAGATCCAAAAAAATCTATAAATAGAAGCTGGCAGCTCATTATCACCATTGCAAATTGAGAATTGACCAAAAATCCAAAAACACCCCTTTGTTAAAGAAGTTTATTCTGGGAGCTTCAATGGATGAAACGAATTTTTTCTTGGACCAAGTAAGTACAAACTAGCTCCTATTGCATTTCCATACTTTCTTTTTAAATTATCTTTAATTTTTTGGGGGGCATGCACCTTTCAAAAAGGTTGGCCCTACGTGTATGCGAGTTGTCCTAATACAGTCTGTGTATGACCGCGGGAAGAAAAAAAACTGCCCGTGTGCATACGTGACTGTGTCCAATACAACCCGCATACACCCTCAAAAATATGAAAAATTTAAAAATGCAATACTTAACTTTCCTTTCACCTTGTCATTTTGCAGAATGTATGTCCATTGGATAGAGAGGGAGCATGAGTAAATTGATCTACTAGTCGATGAGGACCCTGTAGCTATGGCCGCATTAAGACAATGTGGTTTGTGGAAGTTCTTCCAGTGTCCAATCATGAGGGCACAACCCAGGCTATTGAATGCCTTTCTAGACTATTGGCATCCTGACGTTGAGGCGTTTATGCTCGAGCGGAAATCATTGAATCCAACGACTAAAGACATTTATTTTCTGACTAGCCTCTCAAGGAGAGGTGAACCAGTCAAATTGTGTGCTTTTCCCCCTGGGCCTCACAACATTACAGAGTTGATTGGAATCCTTTCCGAGGCCGACATTGAGAAAGTAGGTTCTCAGGTACCTATTAACAAGATTACCAACCTATCACTCAAAGTGATAGTTTTACTCATTGGGCATATCACTGGATCCACGACTTTACATCAGGCTTCCCAGGTGCACATGCATTGTGAAGTGCAATGCTTGAATGAACGGATATTTGATTGGAGCACGACCATGCTAGAATGCATGAAGAGATAACTCACCAAGTGTCGTGGGAGGGACAACAAAAAATTTGGATTCGAGACCATTTTGTGCACATTCTTCTTCGAGAGAGTTCCTGGTCTCAGTCCACGAGAGATAGTGTGAGGGAACGTGGCCTCCCTCCCAATAGTATGTAGATGGGAAGCGTTGTTGCCATGACAGGGGGGAGGAAGGACCATAGAGGCCTTCCACGATGCATTTTTGGACTGGTGGGCATGATAGATTCCAGTGATAGAGGACTACCCCTACGTCAGGATCAACTTTTCCAGGGACCTGGACATGCCCATACCTCCTGGAGTAGAGAGAGGAGAGATAGGTACGTTCATTTTTTGATGTTATTTAATTTTTTATTTCTTTTTATATATATCATTTTTTATGGGAATCAGAGTATCTAACAACAATGTATCTGTTTATGTACAAATGTGGGGCCAGTGCGTCCAACAGACTTCTTGAGGACCAGGCGGTGTCCTCGACCAGAGGCAATACCAGCCGCAGTCGTTGGACCAGTAGCAGCAGTCGGAGAGGCTGAGATATTTTTGAGATGGGTAGAGCGAAACCTCACCGCACTCACTCGCATAGTTCCTATGGCAGAGATCGAGGATCTGTCACCATCGATGCAACCTCACGTAGTTGGGGTGCCACATACCTGGGTCTAACTCTTCCGGCATTTGGAAAATGTTGTGTTTCACTATGGCAGGGCCAACAATCCCCATCCTTAGCTTAGGATGGACCACTTACGTGTCGGGGGCACCTTTTGTATATTTTTTAGGGCATGAGCCCCGTGATATGTACTGGATATGTATTTTTGAGGCGCTTGCACCTACTTATGTACTCTGAGACTTTTGATATATATGTGTGTGTGTGTGTGTGTGTGTGTGTATTTACATATTTTATGTCTTATGGATTACATTTATTTACTAATGTATTTACATGTGTATGTGTGTAATTTTTCTTACATGTGTGCAATATGCCAATCTAATACTTGATTAGCTAGAGTATATGTCATTTGATTCAATCTCCTAGAAACATGGATATACATAATGTAATCAAAACAATTTTCTAAGAGACGTACCCTAAGGAATCTTCGATGTAGAGGAGGATCATAAACGTGATAAACCCTGTTTAATTGGGACACAACCAATTGTGCATCTAAGTAGACCCGAAGGTAAGAGACACCATGCGACAAGGCGTCATGAAGTAACTATATTACTACACTGTATTCAATGACATTGTTTGTGGCGTCACCTAAACAGATACCTCCAGAGGATAGCAACTAGCCTTGAGGTGTGAAAATCACCCAAGCTATGGAAGAAAGCCTTCAAGTGTGTTGGCTAGTTCCGTCCACGAACCCAACAAACACCTCTAATTCACTTGACATCTACCATAGTGAAAAATATGACATCAAAATGACACATCCATAAAACAAAAAGGACAAAACAAAACTGTATAAGAACTATACATATATACAAGAAGTCACCCAAGGTGACCCACCTACGAGTAATACTTCTTGAGATAGAGCCCATTTCTAGGCTCCGCTAAAGTGTTCCCTTCAAAATCAACCAGACAATAAACACCCTTCTTTAATTCCTCCTTCATGATGAAAGGTCTAAACCACATGGGTTTCAACTTGCCTTCCCCTAGGGGATCCTTATATTGGTCATAGACCAGGACAAGGTCGCCTTCAAAGAAAATCTGAGGATGAACGGACTGATCATACTGACACTTGACTCTTTGATTGTGACCCTCGTTAGCCAAGTATACATTGCATCATTTCTCATCGAGCTTCTCGATATATAATAAGCGTTCCTCAAGCGGTGAAGGGTTTGGCAATAACTGTACTGCCAACTTAAGAGATGGGATCTGGAATTCTATAGGCAAGATTGCTTCCAACCCGTAAACGAGTTGAAAAGGTGAGAAATCGATGGCAGTCTTCACAGACCTTCGGTAGGCCCACAATGTCGAGTACAACATCAAATGCCAATTTGACTTGGCCTAATTGATCATTCATTGTAGAATGGTCTTGAGAGACTTATTCACAGCTTCCACATGACCATTCGCAGAGACTTATTCATAGCTTACACATGACCATTCGCTTGTGGGTAATAAGGTGATGAGTGTTCTTGCCTCAACCCTAGATTTGGCGTTAAATCGAACATCATTTTGTTCTGAAAGTGACTGCCATGGTCAATGAAAATATCCTTCGGGACGCCAAACCTTGCTATTATCTGATTAAATAAGAAGAGAGTTGTTGGCTCAGCATCATCTTTGAACGTTGGCATAGCTTCGAACCACTTTGTAAACTAGTATACTGCTACAATGATATAACGGTGCCCCCTGGATGAAGGGGTTTGGCATGTGGTATAATCAATCTCCCACTTAGTGAAGGGGCCAAATGTAATGACAGGAAACATAGGAGCGGGGTGTGCCCTCATCTTCCGAGAGAAGATCTGACACGGGTGAAACTTCTTGACTGATTCAACACAATCTTTGATTAACGTCGGCCAATAGTAATCGACTCGTATAATATTTTGGGTTGTTTCCAACCCAGACAAATGACCACCACATGCTCCAATGTGGCAGTCATTGAGTGTGATTTTCGCTTGTTCATGAGTGAGACACCAACGAAGAATGCAATCTACACCTCGACGATACAAAGTGTCCTCGAGTATGAGATAGTTTTTTTCCTGATGGAGTATACGTCGACGCTCATCATGAGAAGTAGAGGTGGGGCACTTCAAAGTCTGGAGATAGACTAGTATATATCCATACTAGGGATCTGAAGATGAAATCAGAAAAAGATCTCCTTTAATCAGTGATTCTTCGGGCATAACATCACCTAACTCGAATAGAAGTTCTGAGATAACTTCCACAAAGACCAACGACTTTTTAGATTTTTTGGAAACAAAATCTAAGTCAAATTCCTGGAGGATAACAATCCATCTACTAATTTTTCCACAGATTACACGTCGTGTCAAGACATATTGGAATGGATTCACAACGACAATGACGGTGGTCTTGCAAAACAGGATATAGTGACGGAACCGTTGGACAACATGTATTGCTGCCAATGCAAGTTTCTCAACATGGGAGTAGTTGAGTTATGTTCCAACCAGGCCTCGAATCAGGTAATAAATCACATGTTATTCAAGTATATCATCCTCTTGAACCAAGACCATACCGATGATCGACTCGGTCGCGGCCAAGTATAATAAGAAATCTTTATTATAATTGGGTGGCCGAAGTAGATGGGCAGATGTGAGGGCACGTTTCAACACTTTGAAAGAGCGTTGAGTGGCTTCATCCCAAAGGAAAGGGACACCCTTTTTCAGTAAATGCATAAACCCTTTAGTGATATCGGCATAGTTTGCGATAAAACGCCAAAGAAAATTGGATTTTCCCTGTAAATTCTAAAGCTGAGGGACTGTGCACAGGGGAGGCAATTCAACTGTCACCTCAACCTTTAGAGGATCGACCATGATCCCTTTTTTTGAAACTATAAAACCTAAAATACGACCTGACTTCACACAAAAATTTCATTTGTTTGGATTTAAGCGAATATGATAGTAGCGACATCGCTCAAAGATAATTCGAAGATGTGTGGGATGATCAGCTCTCTTCCGAGATCGTGATGCTAAATCATCGAGATAATCCTCGACTATGTGTTTGAGATCGTGGAAAGAAAAAGATATGGCTCACTGAAAGGTGGCTCTAGAATTTTTAAGGCCAAAAGGCATCTTCCAATAAGAACATGTACCACATGGACAAATAAAAGTTGTTTTACGTTGGTCCTTAGGCTTAATTTGTATCTGATTGTATCCCGAGAAACCATCCATGAAAGAAAATACCACACAGCCTACACATTCATCAATGATATGGTCAATGAATGGGGTGGGGAAATTATCCTTTGGACAAACCTTGTTCAAATCATGGAAGTTCGTACATACGTGAATCCTTCCCTTCTTTTTGTTGACTGGAAAGGGATTTGACACCCATTGAGTCAATTGGACGGGGTATATGAAACTAGCTTTGAGTAGTTTCTCTACTTTAGCCTTGATAGTTGCTACTTTCCAAGGATTAACCGGATGAAGCTTCTACCATATCGGCTTGGCGTCAGGGTAAGTAGTTATTTCATGTTCGACGATTCTTGGATCAATGCCTGGAATTTCCTCATTAGACTAGGTAAAAACTTCGCAGAATTATTTAAATAAATTTTATAGATTTGAATCTCCTCGAGGGAGCAGCCCGCTCTGACGAAGACATTCTCCATGATGCCAAGGGTTCTGGAGATATCAATAAGTATCGTTTTATTGATGGTTTCCATATTACCTTTGACGTAAACTGTGTGCGTAGACAGAGGATTGATAGGACAAGACCTATCTCCAGTCATAGTCAACACAAATTCACCGGCCTCAATTCTTCCTAACTCTAGGAGAAAATAAGATATGTGATGGAGATCATCCCAAGGTTTTTCTGGACTAGTCAATGCCTCTATAATTGCCTCATCATAGGGCAATACCAAGTCTAAGGAATCGGTAGTGGCAAGTGAACCTTGAGCCCAAGTAGGCTCAAAAACTGGATCTAACTTCTATGCGGAAGTCGAATCAGTGTTGGCGGAAGCTTGCTAGACTATGGACATGACATGATGCCTTGTCCCTTCCATCATGGTTGATGGGGAAGGAAGAGTCCACGGATCATTAAATTAAGTGATGCGGAATGACGACACTTGAAAGATTTCAGCCTTAGGCTGGTCGGGGACAATCGATATCATCTTGACATTACCAGAGAGAGGCAGGTAATCGAAAGTACCCATGAGAGGTGGGCACAAACCAATCCCCACATTGACAAAATCGGGTCGTGGTTTATCAATCATCGGGACCATGAATTCCCCCGATGAAGGGTCAGGCCTAGAGAAGGAAAATTGATCAATGGTCACGATTCGGCCCTCGTGTGGAAACAAAAAGACCCTAAAACCTGTAGCGACCATTGCATGCATGGCATATGTTCAACTCCTTCCTATTAGGAGGTTGTAGTCGAGAGGCGCATCGACCACTTCAACTTCGATGCACATGATCTTTCCTCCTAGTTGCATGACGAAAGAAGGAATGATTCCATGTGGTCTGAACGAATGACCATCAAAAGCGGTGAGAAGAGCAGTTGAAGGATACAAAATGGGTTTGCCAATGACCTTCCATCATGCCAACGACATCATGCATGTCGAGTTGCCCTCATCAACCACGGTGCGGAAAACGTTTCGGGTAAAATATTTTGTGGTGTAATCCACTACTATCTGAAATGACACATGGTATAGGAGACGAGGCTTCAAGTCAGTTGTATCAAGCGTGATAGTTCCTGGATTACATGTCTCAGCGGATCCTAAGGCAGCTAGTAAATCCCTTCTCTGTGAAGGGCAGCTCTAGAGGAGCTCCAAAGAAGACATTGTGCAAGGGGTTTGTGTAAAATCCTCCACCATGGAGTACTTCTGGGAGGCCCTAACATTTGTATTATGTGAATCCTTCTTGAACGCCCCTTTCGAGATGCATGTCATTGTTTCACCCATCGTTCTCTCGATCTGGAGAGAAACAGATGGGTTTTTGGCTTCCTTACCCTTTTCAGCAGTCCTTGGCATTTTGTAATCATGTGCCCTAGTAGCTATGTGGGCTTCACCTTTCAACATATAAACATTAGAGGTCGAGGGATTACTAGACAACGAAGGGGGTCCCTGACTACCCCCATTCGCGTTTGCAAAGGCTTGAGTTAAATTTTTCCCATGCGAAAATGGGTTTGTTAACAAAGCAGGTTGTTGTTGCACCAGTAAATTTTGGGCCTCCATGAGTCGAGGGCACAGGTGAGTCGGGTGGTATTCCATGCAAAGGTTACATGGATACTTCGACTTTTGTCTCTCTGTGTTTTCCCCACTAGCATTATTGGTGGGTTTCTTATCCCTTTACCCTTCTTTCGTTGTTTCGTCTTCCCGTCGGCCTGTTGGTTGGATTTCAAGTTTGTCAATTGCACATTGTGTACATCCAAAGTTTGAGAAGGGGGAGAAGTTGAACCAATGGTTTGTGTCGCCGATGTCAGTTGTATCGACAATTGTTGCAATTGGTTCAATAATTGATCAGCGGGCTTCGCTTTTGCTGAACCGACAATGCCATCGCCAAGTGGTCCAGACTTTTGTCTGGTCTTGTCAAGTATAGACCTCAGTGCATCTAGCAAGATTTTTTAAAGTAAACCAGACTGAGAGTAAATCACCTCTAGTTATTGAGATCTCATAATCACTTATTCTTCTTAAATGACCTTAGACGTTGCAACGTATTTGGATAGCTGAGGGACCAAAGACTTGATGAACCACTCCAGCAGGAAAGCCGGTGGGATTGGTACCTTTATCAAACTCTTTCGGCGTCTCCATTCTTGGATGTGATCAGAGATATGGTCTGCCTTCATCTGCTCAAAGTTGGCCAGCAATTTGATTTTGCCATCGTATCTCACAGGTAATTGAAAATAGTTTAAGAAAACCATTGCCAATTCACCAAAAGTCGAGTATCTTGAGTGGTCGAGCTCGATGTACCATTTTTCAGCACTCCCGATGAGAGTGCGTTGAAACAAACGCAACTATATTGAGTCGTCTTTCAATGAGTTGGACGAGCACCATAGGTGAAAGGTAGTGACATGATCACCTGGATCTTCATTAGGTTTTTCNTTTCTTTGAACTTTGGAATGTTCAAGGGAAACTTAGTCAGCATGGGAGGCCAACGTGGATCATGACAGATTGGGTCATTTAATAATCTTGACAATTCTGGAAAATGCAAAGTTGCCAGAAATGGTAGCTTAGGTTGTTGAATATGTATAGGACGATAGGGGCCTGGGTTTTGGCTGGCACCAGGTCGCCAGGAAAATTTATGTTGTTGGCCTGGGTTCTAGTAAGAACCATGGCCTAGGCTATCACTCAGATGTTGTTCTTGTTGAGACGTCATCGGCTGACTCCCGTAATAGGAAGTTGTGGGCTGGGAAGGGATTTCCCCCGACGTTGTGTTCCAAAGGTTCTGGAAAGGGTTTCTCCCTGTCGATCCAATGGGCATAGGTATTGAGCCTTGCCTGAGGTTCCATTGACTATGGAAGGGGTTTCCCCTGGTTGGCATCTTTGACGAGGGAACTAATTCCTACCACAGATTCCAAGATCCTTGAGAAGTGTGTGCCCCTGTGCAGGAATATTACCTTACGCAGGATTTTGTAATCCAAAACTAGGGTTTCCCCCAGCCAAGACGACATCTGACGAGAATGCATTGTTACCAAATGCGCTAAACAAAGAGCATGACAAAGAACCCATCGGTGTGGTACTAGAATAACTTCCTTGACTACCTGCTCCGAACGATTTGTAGTTCATGTTCGGCCATGCGGGTTGCTGAGAAGCACCACTGAGCGAGGGGGACGACGGAGGTATATGACCCCCTCCGTAAGGGAAAGTGTTATAGGGGGATGAGGTGCCCCCCATGGACCCTTACAGAGGAGCGTTTGAGCTCCTTTCCCCCAGACCCATGGTTTGTAGGGTGGAGTAGGAAAGGACCAAGTTCGTATCAAAACCAGGCATCTCGTATGAAAATGGAGGGCCTGTCACACTTTGCGTTAAAGGTGCAGTGATCGCTACCATAGACGGAATCGGACCACTTCCCGAGGTGAGGCATTCGAGACCATAGTGGCTTGGACTTGTGAAGGTGAGTTAGGATGTGGAACGCCCCCAGTAGTGGCAGTCGTAGAGGGAGTATGAGGACTCCCTGACGAAGTAGCAACATTTTCTTCCATCACTGCTTGTAGGACTATCTGATGTTCTTGATGCGTTAGCCTTGGAGGGGAAAACTATATCCAAAGTTGCACTGACAAGTCAGTGATCGGAGGGTTGTCTAGAACAAGAGCTTCCGCTCCAAGGTCAAAAATAGTCGATTCCTTTGGATACGAGTGTTCTCCTCTCGAAGTTGGCCCGGGTACAGTTTCATGTGACCCGATCGCCTCAAATTACCCTTCCTGGTCAAGTCTTCTCCTTCGTGGTGGCAGTAATGGCTCCAAGTTAACTGGCAATAGGCCCTAAAGCATTCACGACTGGTGGAGCTCTTGATATTCCACTGTGAGAAAATCAATGACACAATAAGGCTTTTCTAACGTTGAAGACCAAAACACACACTAGAAAATTCCCTATGAGATATAGCAAGAAAACCACTATAACTAGTTAGAAGAACAGTCACACCATCCAACACTAGAGAAACTTACTGGTGCAAGTGAAACTTGAACATGGAAGCACCCTCCGGGTATACTCTGCAAAGAGTGGCCCGATGTCTATCCTAGGTACTGCGTTACACCCCTGCAGTCACTTGTGTAAGTCCCTAAAAAAAGGCAACTAGGTTTCCATCTCGTGAACAATTACAAGGCGGGTATAGTCGGTAGTCGGATGAACCACAATGAGTAGGGTATCAAGCCCGAAACCTATCGAGGGTATCAAAAGAAAGTGTTCCGGAAGACGATTGAGGACCTAGAACGAATTCAAGACCCATGAATCTCTGTGGAAAATGTGATCAACGGAATCCCAATATAATTCCTCTATATGCATTCCCCACTATGTTTGGTCCGGCTTTGGAGGGGTTATCTCCGCTACCTTTCCGCACGTGACCTCGTGTTTAAACCCTGTGTTAGAGGGGGGTCCCATATAATTTTCACTCTACTGGACTTCTACACTCCCTAGTATAGACTTGCATGTTTGTTTTATAGCCTTGAGTAGTTTTCTCTCCAACCTAAATCAAGGCTCTAGCCTAGTCTAGTTGATGCACCCTACAAACACAAAGTCTGGTTAATTTTAATTAATCGTTAATTTTAAGTGGTTTATCTTAAGTCAAAGGAATGGAAATGAAACAGGTGGTGTTTGTAAAGAGACGAAAGAGAAGAACAAATGTTGGAAACAAAATTACTTATTTTTTAAAAGATTTGCAAATTGAAAACTCTTTAACCAACTTTTCTAACTAACTTCCTTTCCAAGATCTTTTAAAAGAAATAATATAAAACTGAATTTCGCTCGACTACGAGCTACTTAAAGTCCCAAGTATTCAGTAAAGAACTTAAGAAATCACTCTTCTTCCTGACAAGTAAAGACAACTAACCTAACTACTTAACCAAACAAGAAAATGAAATATTGTTTTTTTTTTATGCTTCAAAATAAGAAACTTGAAAATGAATTCTTTTCTTTTCTTCTAAAGCAAGTAAAAGGGAAAAGTCTAGACAAGGCAAGACCAAATAAACTGACTTCTGGTCTACTGCGGATCGCGGGGAGTCACTGAAGGAACCACAAAGGATAAAAAAGAAAAGACTCACAGACTCATCCAAAACCCTTTCAACGAAAAACACAAGCAATCTTGAAAGATAAAGAAACTAACGTCAAACCTAGGCTATAAAGATTGTCACTACAGAGACCAATACTAAATCAAGAAACCCCTAAGAAGTCAGACTTCAATCAGGGAAGAGGATGACTGCCTCTTCTTAAGAAAAAGGCTTCCTGACACAGGCATGCTACTGACACTAAAGCAGCCTACGTATGTACACGGGTTGTCCAAAGGTATCGCGCATATGTACGCGTGCAGATCCACTGTTGGTCGCGTACACCTCTGTAACTTCTCAAAAAAATGAAAAATAATAGTCAAGCTGACCAGGCAGGGAGTACTGGAATTGCAGACCAGAATCCCTTGAAGACTTAGCAACTTACAGAGAACTCAAATAGGTAATTAAACCAATTAAAACACCCAAAAACATCCCCTAAAAACCCTACAGTATCCCCAATACGGTCGCCAATTTTGTTATTGTGGGAAAACCCCCCTACGGACTATACTAGGGTTCTAAAGTGTAGGTAGAGCTAACCATCTAAAGTCTCCTACTTTTAACAACTATCCCAGCAATACCCCACATTCATGCATAAAATACAAAGTATAAGGATCTGGTAGTCTTACCTTAAACTCCACATCCGATGTCGATCCTTCTGCATTCAATTTCTTCTCAACTGCTAGTCTTCTCCTAAGGCTGACCTGCATTCACCAAAAGACAAACAAGAAACTACAAGAATGCATCTTATATATTAATTAATTGGTTGGATGTCATAATTGCATGTAAATCAAACATAAAGATTGAACACATCATATGGCGGGATGAAGAAAGTACTTCTTTATATTAATCTCACAAAGTCACTTACAAAATGAGATCGGTGACTGCTCCTCGAACCTAGTCCTAGGATCCTCTTCACTAAGCTCCATCTGCTTCCACGTATCCTTCTTCTCTCACACTTCTCTCTAGAGAATGGGCATAGGCTTATGAATGAGGAAAAAGGCAAGAATAGGGAATTTTGGCTCAAAACTCACAATGTGGCTGCAAATTCTTGGGGAAAAGGGGGAAAATGAAATGGGCAGAGTTTCACTATAGCTATGTTTCTCCTTGGAATGAGACTCCAACACCTCATTTTATATAACAAAAAGATGGTTATTCGATTGGGTGACGTGCTATAGGCGGTCAATTGGTTGGGAAACTACCCAATAGCCCGTAATATCAACAAATCCCTTGCAACTTTTTATTTTTTGTAACTTTTGTGGGTATACTCAGGCTGTAATGGTGCAATTAGTGTCTGTACACGGGCAGTAGTGGAGCAAGGTGCGTACATATTCAAAAATTGTGTTTTTAAGAAGAGTTGTTTAGTGTTGGCTTGGAAAAAATAGTAAGTAAGATGGCATGATGCCAGGTATGCATGTATGGTGCAATTTAGGGTTATAACACTTGGGCAATCATCTTATGAATGTGCTTCATTACATATGAATGTACTTCATTACAGGGAAAGAACCATGTAAATTCTTTTGTATTGACCATTCCAAATGGATTCAAAGTGTCAGGATCCTTTGCCTCTTGTTGAGGCATCATCTTCCAACCTGTGTTTGGTTTTTTGAATACCTGAGGTCTTGGAGAGACTAATTTCTCTCCAATGTTGTCAACATGTACATAATATGACTATGACTTTGAACAAACTAAGTATTCATCTAATCAAACTTTTGAACCAAGAGAGTAATTGGGTCCAGTGCAAAATTTGATGAGGTCTTTGTTTTGGCCTCTACATTGGATCGAGGAAACTATAAGGGGTCAATCTTTGAGCGGATGAGATTCTCCTCGATCTGTGTACTATATTCTTTGGCCCTTGCCAAAGTGTCAGGTGTTTTATCCTTCAGGATAAAAAAAAAATTCCTTCAAAATAATTCATGTAGAGGACACGAATGGATTCTATTGGTGGGCATAACTCGGCTGAGATTTGATCATACAGTTTATCAAATATAGTATCAAACTGCTTCACTGTTTCATTTTTCCTTTTCTTGATTTGACTGAACTGTGCTAATAGCATTTTGTTGTCTTTCTTGGTTGACCATTTGCTTTCGATCAATTTAGCAAATTCATCATAGGATGCCAAGTGATTATCGTGTATCCCTTTGAACCACCTATGGTAATATTCAGTAAGATACATAGATAATAGACTCATCATGACGTCTTCATGTTCCACACCTTCATTCAATAAGGCCACACCTATTGCGTCTTCTGGTGTCACCACATCATTTCCAATGAAATTTGGAAACCATTTATGAATCTCTTTGGGCATAACATTGAGATATCATGCAAAGGTGGCTAAGTTCAATGGTTTGAAAAGGTTACTATACCAAGTTTGAGCCATTGTGTTGAGGGGAAATAAACCTTGGAACAATGTTTTGATAACAGGGGATTTATGAGGAGGGCTTCTTCGATAAACCTCAGAATGTTTGAATCTTACCAAGGGAAGGGTTAATGGGTTATGGGATGGTGGAATCTCCATATGAGATTTATGAACGGCTCATCAAGAAAGGAAAGGGAACTTCCCTCAACTGGAGTCACCAAGCAAGATACAGGTAAAGGATTTCTGATCAAATCTTTCCAAAGTGTCATTAGGGATCGCAAGACGATTCAAAATCCTCCCCAACAATGGTGCAACAATGTTATTACATGGATTGTATCTTGGGAAAATCCCAACCCAAGTCACCTTAGATAGACACTCCCCTCACTTTAGCGATGATTAAATCACCACAAGGGGATGATCTCACTGACCCTAGGGGGATTGAGATGAAAAGTGTGATAATGATCGATGGACATCCCTATAGTTCAAGATTGGAGAAGGAGTAAGGCTTGAGAATGAGTCTTGTAGATGAAGAATTACTACCAAGTGTTGTGTACCTTCAAAACAATGTTAGCCCTGCCCAGAACAAGACAAATGATGGAGATAAAATCCTTAAACCAATGGGAATCAAGAAAGAAAACGTGTGTTCCCAAAATGCAGCAATATGGAAATATATAAATCAGAAACAAATTATGTCAATAGCTATAATTCTAACCATAAAAAATCCATTACAAGATGTTGGAAATAAAGCTAGTAATGACTAGCTAAACCTCCAATGATTTAGCCAAGACTTTGATTATACTTAGGGATATTTATTAAGTGTTATCAGTAAGTTATTATGACACCCAAGTGGTTGTAGAAAAAAAATTCTGCAGAAGTAATATCTAACCACATAAATCAACAAGTAAACCATCCAAATGATAGCCAATAATTAGCTAAACAATAATCTAGGTTCACAAGTAAATTTCAGCGGTAGAATAGTAAGCAAAGATTGAAAAAAATATGATTTTGCAACAGCCCTAATCGTTGTAGCATTAATTTATAACAGCGGAGAGAATTACTTGGTCAAAGAAGATGCCCTTAGGGAACAATAAAGATTATAGCATATATAATCAATTCCAACTTAGACAATTGCAATATCCCAACATCTCACGTATACCAATGCAATGATTTTATATCTCCAATGCAAATATATTAGTTCCTTGTTCCTTATAAATTGGGTTAATGGAGTCTCTTGTGTAAGAGCTAGTTTTGTTACTTCTCTAGGTGTAATACCACCTGACCCCCTAAGTACCTTTTAAGGGAATGGGGTAAAAATTTTGTTTTTACTTAACCATCTCAATGCCTATTCCTGAGGTACCAAGGTCTCCTACCCATCAAGATATTTCCAACGACTGTAAGTATGCCCAAATACAATCTCAGAGTCAAAATTTATGGCCTTCCAAAGCTCTTGGGTATTCATTGCCCAAAGTACAACTTATTTCCTCATGGCATCCGTGTGGCCTCTTAATACTCATGCCATCTAATGTGGCATCTTCCACTTAGCACATTAAGTTCACGCATTGAATCCTTTGACCGCATGTTGTTCTAGGAACAATCTGGCTACCTTGTTAGCATGCCCCATCATTCATGATGTCATCACATACTCTCATAGCTTATGTGGGACCTATGACAGATCGACGAATTTCGTCGTGCCTCACCACTCACTGATCAGCGATATGGATTATCTCTTTGAAGTTGTACTCCAAACCCTTTAGAGTCGACTTCGAAAAGGTCAAATCCTAAAAGGTTTTCCAACTAACACATAGCCTTACCACTGCCTGCCACCTGGGGTTACTTGTGGCATACATAACTCAACATGGATTTCTATCTCAAGAATCCTGAGACACCTTGACACATGGCACAATATCTGTTAGCCACAAGACACCATCGCCACCTGACACATGTCATTCGTGTTCCCATATATTCTCGCATGTAGGTGCCAAGTCATCATGACACATGGAACAACCCTTTCTTGACACATGGCACCATCCACTTCAACCTCTTAAGTCCTTTGGTAGGACATCAATTATCTAGATATCGTTTCATAGTTCCTCCGACCATGACAGATCAACAATCCCTATCTCCTTTCGGAATTCCTTTGTTCACAGTAGATCAATGGTCCAGATCTTCTTTCGAATTTCCTTTGTTCACGACAGATCAACAGTCCATATCTCCTTTCAAAGTTTCTCTGTTCATGGTAGATCAAAATTCCATATCTCCTTTTTTATTCATACTCTAAACCCTTCGGAGTTGTACTCTAAACCCTTCGGAGTGGTACTATGAACCCTTCGGAGTTGTACTTCGAACTCTCCAGATTCAACTCCAAAAAGGTTTTGAAATGTGTGTTCATTCATTGTTATATATTATATCATCTTATTCCCTCTCCCTAGGGTCTTCACACTTGAAACATGTGTTCCCCTCTCATTACTCTGACCACCAATCATGAAAGAGCGGTCTTTGGAGTGGTACTCCTAACTCTTTGGAGTGGTACTTTGAACCCTTCAAAGTTGTACTATGAACTCTCTAGAGTAAACTCCAAAATGGTAAACTTTGAAAAACTATTTTCAAGGGATTTTTCCCTAAAATAATGGTAGCTAGATCCAACAATGGTAGATCTACTACCTCCATGCTCTGATGGATCGATGGCTCTGGTTGGTTTAGAGTCTCATTCCGGCCTAACCATGGACCACTACGACTAACGGTAGAGATCTATCCACCTTCAAATCCAACAGTCAATGAATAAGGGAAACTTCCAAAGGCCTGAGCCCAAAAGGGGCCTATCCTCGACCCTTTCGAAAAATTAGGTACCAACACATATTATCCTTAAGGATGTGTTGGCCTCCACATGACCAGCATCCTCATCACTCTGATTTCCAAGTCTAACTAATGGTCGAGATCATCTCACATCTCAATCCTTTTATAGATCCACAACCATCATTGACTCGGAATACAACTATGCAGGCATCATATCCTACTCTGACGAAGGGTCGTGATCTATTCATTGTGTTGATCCAACGGTTTTTGTTCCTTTAGGCTCAAAACATGGGTTTTTCTCCATATTATTAGTCTGATTCAGTACTTAATAGTTCAAGGATTTCCTCCAGGTATTTTCTAAGGCTTACAAGGCCTTCAGGATATTTGTAGTTATCCTCTAAACCGACTAAGGCATTCTCTCTTCACCTCTTTAGGTGGAGATTCGCATCCTACGAACTGCCTATACCAAGACAAGGAATTCCATGGAAGAATTCAGACTCTCTAAACCACGCAAAGGCCTCTCTCAGGAACTGATACATTCCCCTTCCTATCTCAGGACACGTTGTCCATTCCTCTTAGTTTATAAGCCTATTTTCTTTTCACATGCATCGCACTATAGCAATACTTTTCTATGCACCTAGGGGGCACAAACATATCGATATATATAAGGTTACATTCACAAGAAGAAATCAATTGTACTATTTATTTAATCAATTAAGATCAAACGTAGGGTCCTCCTACTCATACACGTGATACACATGCAATTCAACCAAGGTGTATTATTATTCGAGTACAATGAATTCCAATAGAATAATATCAACACCATTGAACAAGATACATTGTTACAAACAATCATAGACATCAATCCTTTATCTCCATTTAATTACACAGAGTGAAGATATACTTATATGATTACAATTTATTTCCAGCTAACTGATTGTGAGTGTTCACCTTTCCACCCAACCATAGGCTCAGATGCATTCACTCTTATCACTCTCGCCACCCACGTACCAAGCCATGATACCACCAGGTAACTCTCTATGTTGAACTCTCCCAGCTTGGGCCTCTTCAAGGTTTATCAGATGCCTTCTTGCATCAAGCTCGCGGCCTCTCAGGTCGGGATGGGTTCTTGAGTTCTCATACTAGTCATGCGACCAACTCTTTTCTATGAGACTCCATTCCCCTGAACCCTCCTTGAGTTCTCCTATTATGCTTATCTTCTCTGGTTACCCCTCATTCCCCTTCGTGAGTTCCTTGCACGTAATCTCCTAGGAATTTTCTTGACTTGTCCCCCTTCCCTCTATCATAATCAACCCATGGTTCAATCATGGGAACTCGTGAGGTATTTATTTTTTTCCTCTTGCTGACAGTTGTTTCTATCCCAATCAGACCTTTATACTCCCATTAATTGAGGGTAGTTTGTTTCTCAACCACCAATCCTCCCTCATTAATTGATTTTCCTTGAAATAAGGGCTAAGGGGAATAATATGTTATTTCCAATTCAATTATTTCAGCAAAGGGGCATTGAGTCATCTTAGCATAATGAACCCCTCTCTAGGTTCCCCATTCTTTCCCTTAGTATTATCATGGCTAGTACTTTAATGCTTCACCCCCACAGTCAGTTGTTGGCAGTTACAATTAAACAATAATACATTTACATTGTTTTCATGCCATTTCATGGAAATCATTAAACATGATTAATTATGTGATGGGGGAAACATGGGTCTTACAATCCCCTCCCCATTAAAGTAACATTGTCCTTAGTGTTATTTTTAGAAACACCTGTCATTCCATTAACTTTCAGCTACTTCATCAATGTTTTATTCTTCTTGATCTGGTCCTTTCCCGGACACTTGGCATTTAGCATATTCCTACAATAATTCCCAACAACAAGCATATTAAGTTCAATTTCATGAAAATACATTTTATTGTTGCTCATAACTCAAGTGAAAAATTTCACATATCAACACAGTACTTATCTGTGTAGTCCATGGATCTTCATCCATATGTCTATCATACTCACTCGACTCATTGTTTTCCTTGTCATACCCATTGTGAAAATGATCCCAGTCAACAAATGACAAAATTTTCAAAGAATACACCAGGTCTTACACATGAGCTATCAAAGTATCCCATTCCTTGTAGTCACTCACCCTTCAGGCTCGGGCTCAGGCATCCCCTTCTCTGTTATACATTCCCTCGGGAGATATGTCTTTCCTGCCAAGTATTTATCGTACAAGAATAGTTTTAGAGACTTTGTTTAGTCTTACAGTTGAGGCGTCCCTCACACTTTCTTTGTCGAGGTGTCCCTATGGATTACTCTGTCGAAAGTGTCCCTTTGGCCCATGTTAACACAACACAACATTATTATGGTGATAATGACTTATCACAACATTATATATGCCCAAGTCTATCACCTTGGGGAGCCCCAGTCCTTTTTGTGAAGAAGAAAGATGGAACCTTAAGGTTGTGTATTTATTTGAGACAGCTAAATAAGGTCACCATAAAGAACAACTATCCATTATCAAGGATTGATGAATTATTTGATCAACTGAAAGGTGCAAGAATATTTTCTAATATTGACTTGAGATCAGGTTATCATCAAGTGAGGATAAAGGAAGAATACATTAGCAAGACAACATTTAGGACACGATATGGGAAATATGAATTCGTGGTAGTGCATTTTGGACTATCAAATGCCCCAACGGTTTTATGTGTCTAATGAATGGAGTGTTTAGGGAGTACCTATAAAAGTTTGATTTTTTTTCCTAGATGATATACTCATCTACTTTGAGTCAGAAGAGGAACATGAGAAGCATTTAAGAATGGTGTTGCAAATTTTAAGAGGTCATAAACTGTGTTTTAAGCTAAGTAAGTGCATATTTTATCAAAAGAAGATTCACTACTTGGGGCATATTTTTTCAGTGAATGGTATAGTAGTGGATCCTTAGAAGATAGAGGGCATTAGAGGATGTCCAATGTTGTAGCAAGAGTTGATTCTATGCTGTAATAGAGCCAAGCCTTAGCACATTTTAAATGAAATAAATTTTGTCACTCAGACTTGACTTGGGTTGCATGCAAGTAAATTCCAAGATAACCTTGAACCACTTTTGATTGGAGACTGCCCCTTCCTACCTGAGAGGGATCTCTCGAAAATATGTCACAACAAGATATTCAATAGGCTTAACAGTGGGTAGATCTGTGGGTAACAGAAATTTTTGGGTTTTTAGGGTTGATGGGTTGGACCGGAAAGTAGTCCATTAGGCATGGAGTCAAATGATCAAGCAAGTAATAAGAGTGTTTCGGCAATGGAAATCCATGGAGCAGAGGCGAGATAGAAGTTGATTACAGAGGGAAGGATTTCTAAAAAGTATGGTAGCAGAATAAAGAGAAAACATATCAAAATACAAGGAGCACTTAGCAATGAGTGAATTCCAAGCATAAATCAATGGAAATAGATAGTTGGGACAGAGCATCTAGCAAGGATGAATTTTGAACCTTCATATCTCTACAAGAAACAACCTATAACATGTCTAGCAATGGAGCATCTAACAAATGGATGAATTCCATTACAAACACAGTTACAAATCGGGAAGCAAATGGAAATAAAACCAAGTGAAATGATGTGAAAACGAAGCAATAAGACATTCTCTGCAAACAAAATCACAAGAATCTCTGATATAGATCGAAAATGCTCTGCAC
>SNQJ01S0017462.1:23292-34816 GCA_010110895.2 Picea sitchensis
CCTTTTACTTTTACAAATATGCCTCATATATCTATTAAGGTCTAAATTCTCTCTAATCTAAAAGATAACAACAGTTACAACCAATTCTTGAAACTTTCTGCCATAGAAAATGGGCCAAACTGTCGAAAACTAGGGCTGCGATTACGACTCTGTATCTCTCGAATAGAGACAGCTTTGTATAAACTGAAAGATTATTTTGTTCATCTATTTATTCTGATAAAAAACCTCTCTCATTTCCCTGAGATCCATTTTCATTTGCCTCATAACTACATTTTACAAACATGTGTCAAAACAGGAAAATATGAGATCCAAAAATTAGGGCTCGGAGATGGATTCCATTCTCCAAATTTGTGACACCTGTAGGAAAAATTAAATATATTTTGATCTTCGATGTGTTAGGCACAAAAACCTCTGACCGTTTCTCAAAATGATCCTCCAGTCGCTCAGAATCATCATTTGAAAATGATGACTCAACACAGTAAAAAATGCCACATTTCTGAAAACGAACCTCATCTTTCGGCGGAATTTTGACCGTCTTATCAAGATAAAAATGAAATTATGAAGATACCACTGGAAATATTAGGATCTATAGATGTCGATCAACTATTCGAACACAGAAAATGGCCTACCCAAGGCTGAGAAAAATGGTTTTTTTCCCAAGGATGTTTTTTGCATATCATTGGAGTCCCAATTTCGGGTTTTCGGGTTATGGGGTTTTGGGTATCATGTCTTCAAGAGTTATGATATGCAAGGAATCCTGAAATGAGAAATCATGATGGGATTAATTAGGCGATAATCATTTGTCTTAATCTCTTAATTAATCACGATTAGCAATTAATCTTTAACCTTTCGTGGATTTAAGTGTCAGGACTTCGATAATACTTGACGCGAGAAATCCTGAATTGCAAAATTGCGATGGGATTGATTAACAGTTAAAAACATTTTATCGTTGTGATTAAGAATGATTAAAACAAAAGATTTTGGGGTTTCGGAAATCACAAACTTGAAACTTAAATCACGAAGGCAACTCGAGTCGCGAAATCACGATGAGACTTGTCAACATTAATATTTCTTATTCTTTAATTAACCCAGCTTATCCTTTAATACTTTAGTGAATTCGGGGATAGGGGTTGTAGTTATTAAAATATCTATGTCGACCAAATCCCTGACAGCCAAAAACCCCGGACTCGTGAGCTTTTTCTCCATGTGGCTTAATGCTTGGTGTATGTGGTCGTTCAACTACCAATGCTTCCATTCATTTTCCTTGTGACTCAATGCTCGAATAGATGGTACATTTCTTTGATTTTCACGTGAACACTGTCTTTGGATTTTTCATGATTTGGCTTATGACTGTTGTACTGCTATGGCATTTGGAGCTGATTTGGTGTTATTTGAATGAATATGACAGGTAGAGAACATTCAGTGATGTGCATGACAGACGAATGGTCGTTTTCTCACATCTACACTTTCAGTAGTTAAACACTATAAAAAATTTCTCTCCTAAGTTACCGAAAGCCAAAATTTCAATATTTGTTACAACAGAGGCTCCATCTAGGGATGGTGCTTTCCTGCAAAGTGCCAAGAATAGTAGACCACATGCCTTCATCCATTGGGAAACCTGAAATCATCCTTATCAAACTCGGAACTCTGTCGCTTTGCTTGCACCTTTCTGAAACAAAAAACCGCTTATGCATTCATTGGGCTATGGAGTCATAATGTCTTAAATCAAAACCATACAGGATGCCAAACTGAACTGGAAATGTACTTAAAACCACTGTTGTACTCTAATGCTCAAAGTCAATCTTATTTATATACATCACCTACTCTAATCGATATCACTGCTTTGTTCAAGTATAGGAAAACTTCCAAATCAACCAAGCGAGTATCCGACTAACAAACTTAATTATGCTTCCATATTTGAGTAGAAAATGACAGAAGCAACTTCAAATTCCAAAACATGTCCTGGGAGCAGGTACTTATAGTTTTGCAATTCAGACTTCAAGAAGTTGGAAATAAAAATTTCAGTCCCCCATTTTGACTCCATATAAACTGCTACTGGATCATAGAAGTCACATAGAAATACCTCATTTTGTTGTTGTTCCAACTGAATGAAATGTTGTTGCTTGTTGCCTTTACTAATCTGAATGTTAAATGTGGACTGCTCAATATTTTCTAGGGAAACATGCATGATCAACTGCTGACCTGAATCTGTCTGCTCTCTTTCATCATATCCCTGTAGTCTGAATTCATCACTATGATATGCTGGCCTATTACAACTGACAATTTTTAAGAGAGAAGAAGAGATATGTTCTTCATTTCCTACATTACTGTCTTGATAATGATCAAATGAAAACCGAGTCTGAAAATATGAATCATGAAAAAAATTCTGATCACCCTCTCCAATAATGATATCTTTTGAGGATGTATCAAAGTTAAAAGGATCTTTATTGGACTCTTGAACAACAAATTCATATCTATTTTCAACCATAGAATTCATACTTTTCTTATCATCTCTTAGTTGATAAATAGGATTTGATGAAATTTCATTAGACAATAAATCTTTAAAATCCTCTTCATCATCACTATATTTATCAAATACTGGAAAATTAGAATAAAATCTTGAAGGTTTCTGCATTGAAAAATCAGCAATCTGATCTTGAAACAGATTTCAAAAAATATCATTGTCTTCTTCATCATCAATAGCCTTTACATCTAAATCTAAATCATTCTTGGACACCAAACATTCTTCAATATGGTTAAACATGGCAACCACCTCTTTTTCATGAAACAAAATAGAGTCTACGAGATCTTCAAGACTGTGTGGATGCTCCAGGTCTATGTAAGCAGGGGTTGCAACATGACTGTTCTGGAGCAGATCTATCTCTTCTTCTGTTAAAGGAGGAGGTGGTATGTGCAATTTCTTGATCAAGCAACTATTGTTTTCTTTCTCATCTGCAGGTTGACCATGATGTTGAATATCTTCTTCTTGAATGTGATCACAAGAGCTATCATATCCTACTTTTTTATCAACCAACTCTTCTTCATACTGATTATCTTCATCGACTTGAGACATTTATGATATTCCTTCCTCCTCTTCAAGAATATGTGTTTGATCTGTTTGTCTTATGGATTTTATATTACAACAATCTTCAAAAAGTATTTCAGCTGAATAGATTCTTTTACAATGTTGATGAAAATGTATGTGAAAATATTTCAATGAAGGAATACTGGAATGAGGTAAAGATTTATACCAGAGTCTAGCATCTCTTTCCAATGAAAACATAAACAATTTCATGAGGACATCTTCATGATGTATATTTAATTTATCCATGAGCTTGTGGAATTCAAACAAGTGTTGAGCGGGATTTTCGTTTGCATATTCTCCAAATTTAGGAAGGACATCTTCCCAAACTTTAATGTCTGGAACAGTGTTTGGAAAACCATAAACATTTGTAAAGTCCAGAGGAGAAAACCTTGCAGCAATCCGAGCGTCGAACGAATCCAACATTTTGAGACTAGTGGAGTCGCCATTGAATCATGTAGAGTCTTTGAACCAAGGAGTCACCAAGTGAATGATCACAACCAATTGAATGCCTATCCCTTGTTCACCATCAAGAAATAGATTTGAACTTTTTGTCATATCCCAGGGAAGATAACTTCGTTCCTCCGTCCCTGGCAACGATGCCAGAAAATGTTGTAGCAAGAGTTGGTTCTAGGCTGTAATAGAGCCAAGCCTTAGCACATTTTAAATGAAATAAATTTTGTCACTCAGACTTGACTTGGGTTGCATGCAAGTAAATTCCAAGATAACCTCGAACCACTTTTGATTAGAGACTGCCCCTTCCTACCCGAGAGGGATCTCTCGAAAATATGTCACAACAAGATATCCAATAAGCTTAATAGTGGGCAAACCTGTGGGTAACATAAATTTTTGGGTTTTTAGGGTTGATGGGTTGGACTGGAAAGTAGTACATTGGGCATGGAGTCAAATGATCAAGCAAGTAATAAGAGTGTTTCGGCAATGGAAATCCATGGAGCATAAGTGAGATAGAAGATGATTACAGAGGGAAGGATTTATAAAAAGTATGGTAGCAAAATAAAGAGAAAACATATCAAAATGCAAGGAGCACTTAGAAATGAGTGAATTCCAAGCATAAATCAGTGGAAAGAGATAGTTGGGACAGAGCATCTAGCAAGGATGAATTTTGAACCTTCATATCTCTGCAAGAAACAACCTATAACATGTCCAGCAACAGATCATCTAACAAATGGATGAATTCCATTACAAACACAGTTACAAATTGGGAAGCAAATGGAAATAAAACCAAGTGAAATGACGTGAAAACGAAGCAATAAGACATTCTCTGCAAACAAAATCACAAGAATCTCTGATATAAATCGAAAATGCTCTGCACTCTTTTATTAAACATGATAACAAGTGATACATCCCAGGAGTACTACTCCTCTCCCCCCCCCTTTTACTTTTACAAATATGTCTCATATATCTATTGAGGTCGAAATCCTCTCTAATCTAAAAGATAACAACAGTTACAACCAATTCTTGAAACTTCCTGCCATAGAAAATGGGCCAAACTTCCGAAAACTAGAGCTGCGGTTACGGCTCTGTATCTCTCGAATAGAGACAGTTTTGTATAAAATGAAATATTCTTTTGTGCATCTGTTTATTCTGAACAAAAACCTCTCTCGGTTCCCTGAGATCCATTTTCATTTTCCTCATAACTGCATTTTACAAACATGTGTCAAAACAGGAAAATATGAGATCCGAAAACTAGGGCTCGGAGATGGATTCCATTCTCCCAATATGTGACACATGTAGGAAAACTAAGAGAGTCTTTTTATCTTTGATGCGTTAGGCACAAAAACCTCCAACCATTTCTCAAAATTATCCTCTAGTTGCTAAGAATCATCATTTGAAAATGATGACTCAACACAGTAAAAAACGCCACATTTCTGAAAACAAACCTCATCTTGCGGGGGAATTTTGACTACCTTATCAAGATCCAAATGAAATTCTGAATATACCACTGGAAATATTAGGACCTGTATATGTCGATCGACTATTCGAACGTAGAAAATGGCCTACCCAAGGCTGAGAAAAATGGTTTTTTTCCCAAGGACGTTTTTTGCATATGACTGGAGTTCCAATTTCGGGTTTTCGGGTTTCAGGGTTTTGGGTATCATGTCTTCAAGAGTTATGACATGCAAGGAATCCCGAATCGTGATGGGATTAATTAGGTGATAAGCATTTTTCTTAATCTCTTAATTAATCATGATTAGCAATTAATCCTTAACCTTTCGTGGATTTAAGTGTCGGGACTTCGATAATACTTGACGCAGGAAATCCTGAATCACGAAATTGCGATGGGATTGATTAACAGTTAAAACACTTTTAGCTTTGTGATTAAGCACGATTAAAACACATACTTTCAGGGTTTCGGAAATCGCAAACTTGAAACTTAAATCACGAAGGTAGCTCAAGTCGCGAAATGACGATGAGACTTGTCAACATTAATCTTTCTTATTCTTTAATTAACCCGACTTATCCTTTAATACTTTAGTGAATTTGGGGATCAGGACTGTAGTTATTAAAATATCTACGTTGGCCAAATCCCCGACAGCCAAAAACCCCAGACTTGTGAGATTTTTCTCCACGTGGCTTAATGCTTGGTGTATGTGGTCGTTCAACTGCCAATGCTTCCATTCATTTTCCTTGTGACTCAACGCTCGAATAGATGTTACATTTCTATGATTTTCACATGAACCCTGTCTTTGGATTTTTCGTGAGTTGGCTTGTGAATGTTGTACTGCTATGGAATTTGGAGCTGATTTCGGCATTATTTGACTGAAGATGACAGGTAGAGAACATTTAGTGCAGCGCATGATAGACGAATGGTCGTTTTCTCACATCTACACTTTCGGTAGTTAAACATTATAAATTTTTTCTCTCGTAAGTTACCGAAAGCCAAAATTTCAATATTTGTTACAAAAGCCAACACCAAGAAATGTGACAGAGGTCAGATCATTCATGGGTCTTGTTGGCTATTACCAAATATTCATAAAAGGATTTTTGAATATTTCAATTCCAATCACTTCTTTGCAAAATAAGGGAGTGAAATTTGAATGGACTTCCAAGTGTGAAGAGAGCTTTCAGTAGTTGAAGGAAATATTGGCAAGTGCACCGATATTGAATATTGCAGATCTGGATGAAGACTTTGTTTTGTGCATTGATGCATGAAAGGAAGGTCTTGGTGGAGTTCTCAGTCAAAAATATCATGTGGTATGATATGAGTCTAGAAAATTAAAAGATCATGAAAAGAACTATGTCACCCATGATCTAGAGTTACCAACAATTGTACATGCATTAAAAATGTGGAGACATTACCTCATGGGGAGGAATTTTTTGTTGATTTTTCAATAAGATAGGTTAAGCATGTAGTTCATTTCAATTTGCATTTGTCTTAACCATAAACAAGAAAGTTGCAGCAACCAAGATCACAAGAAGAAACACCATGCACAATAACACAAGAAGTATCATGGAAAACCCTTCTCAACAAGGGAAGAAAACCCAGCCAAATCCTTTGCTATATTCTTCAAGAGAAATACGTTCACCACCAAGAAAAACCCTAGCACACAAGAGGGTGTTTAAACCCTAGAACTCTAGCGCCCAAGAGAGGTGCACCCTTTTCCCAAAGAAGTGTACTTGCTGAAATTTCCAACATCACATGAAAGATATGATACCACAATGGGGAATAATCCTTTACTTATATTAGACTTGTCCTATCAACATAAGTGTTTGTTGGCTCAATAGGGTCGAACTCTCTAAGTCACATTATTAATATTAATATTATTATTATTATTATGATTATGATTATTAACCAGATTAATTTTCTTTTTACATTTATTATTAATCACATTAAGGTGGGGATGGCATTTACCCTTTACATAACAATTAGGGTTACAGGCAGGTCTAACTCTTGAATAATATATATAGCAAAGGATCTGATACACCCACTAGTGCTCATCCACTAGGGGCACATCCATAGGGATGTCATATCTCTGGTTCATTGCATTACACAAAAGAACCAGATCTTCACACGTTCACCTGTGCTCATCCACAAGCACGTCCACTCTACAGATCTTCTTTCCCACTACCTCACAAAGGAGAATCATATGGATTTTTCTCGTCAACTTTGCTACTCAGAGGAGGCTAATACATCGTCATTTCTATTCACATGACGATGCACCCATTACTTTGGTATTTCACACGTTCACCTTGTGCTCAGCCATAGGCACATCTAACTCAATAGATTGCCTTTCACACTGGATAATCATTTGGAGTTCTTCTCAACTCTCTAAATGGAGGAGTTCATCTCTACGTTCCTAGATTTGTCTCATGAAGGAACCACGTACCCTTCTTAGGGGCTTTCTCTCAGGTTTGTAAGCTAAGAGAAAGAATCACATAGCTACAATGATCCACATCTCACTAGTTTGTAAGCTGGAGAATGTCTCACATAGTTTCATTCATCAACACTCCCTCTTAGTTAGGGAGGCATTCTTCATCATGGCAAGTCTCACATGGAAATTCTCTGAATTTTGATTTTGGCTCAAGTCATCAATACTTCCTCTCAATTAGGAAGGCATTTTTCACCAAGTTAGTCTGGTGAAGATGTTTGCAATCTACTCATGTGTAGGAAGGTATTGTATGTGTACAATTTTCCTCTGCATCATATCTCTAATATAAGGATGTTTCATCTCATCGTGTTTCGATCCATCAGGAAACACTGGGTTCTCAAGGAGATTTACACATGGCTCTTTGGTTATCATCATAGGATCCATCTCATGGTCAAGTAGATCTATCAGAAGCTTGTGAAGCCATACTACTTCGCACACTCAATGGTAAATACTTTGCTTCTGTGGTATTCAAGGCCATAGATATTTTGTTTCTTGCTGCATCAGGAAACCATGGCAACCTTCATGGTAAAAACATCAACCGGATGTGCTCTTTGTTAGAATATGAATGGATGTGCTCATTTTACCATTGACAATATCACTATTTTCACCCAACCATAGGTCGAAGCCACCCTCCAAGCACCTTGACCTTGACAGAGAGAAGGATGTTGGTAGAAATCCAATAGCCAAGCAAGGATAATGCACCAAGCAAGAAGTAACCAAATCTGATCAGAGAGTCCAACCCAAAACTAGCGCAACACCTTCTCCGGGACTTGCGCACAAGACTGCCAGACTACAGTGCGCACAAGTGACTTTCTGCGATTCTAAGAAGTGTGTCAAATGAGAGACTGTCGCCTTGTATTTATAGTAATCCTGGAAAACTGCCTAGGCCAACTTCTCATTCTAGGTACTAATTAATTCATATTAATTATCTCTCCCAGCCGACATCTTTTCTAGGGTTACGTTCAATTCTTTTCTTTATTCCGGAACATTCTAATCTTGTCAAAGGTCACAATGGAGGTTCATACCTCCCAAAGCTACCATAATATCAACACTCCCTCCTAGCTAGGGAGGTATGGTCTTGAGCACAAACAGACCATTCAACTGGTAGCATTACGAGCACCGTCATTATTATCCAACTAGATAATCTCCATGACAACAGGTACAATTTCAATTGATAGAACACAATTGTGTTTATCCATGGTAGTACACAACTATTCAAACTATGAAACATAGTCACAAATAGTGGAACATATCCACCACAGTAGCATATCTCTACTGTCTAGAGACAAGCAGTCTCCATAACAATCATCTGATATCAACTTGCACAGAAATATTGTTATGATATAAACTGAATCATCTGGGCCATTCTTTCACTCACATTTGTGAGATCTGAAAGAGTATCTTCCCTCAGAGTAGAAAATCAACGATGGGATATCTGGACTATTCTTCTCAAGCAAGGAAGAATAATTTTCCTGATTTTTGAGCCTAGACCATTCCCCACCCTAGGCCATTCCTCCGACACTAAACAAAGTGTAACCTGGAGAGAATGAATCTTCCCTAAGGAATGCTTGTCCCTGATTATTGAACCTGGACCATTCCCCACCCTGGGCCATTCCTCCAGCACTAAACAAAGTGCATCCTAGAGAGAATGAATACGCCCTAAGGAATGATTGTCCTACACCAACCTCCAAACGGACCATTCCCCATGTTAACCACAATGGGAAATCATTGTCCGTCGAGGCGGGCCAGTCTTCTTGAGTAACCCTCAAGAAGAGAGACTTCCCTAGACCACTCCCCATGTTAACCACAATGGGAAGTCGTTGTCTATAGTACATCAACAATCCATCGAACCATTTTCATTACGAAAATGACCGTTCGATCTCGACCATTTTCCGAACTGGAAAATGTATGTCCGTCAGAAATCGCAATCCACTTTCCGAACTGGAAAGAATCTGCCCAAGATGGACTATTTTTCAAACTTGAAAATGATTTTCCTCAATTCAATAATATGTCAGTGCTCCCTCCCAACCCAGAGATTCATTTATTCCCTTTCAACTAAGGGAGTTATTTCCACAATCCCCATTTTGTCTCGGAAATATGCAAACTTTATTCTAGACAAAGGCTTTGTTAGGATATATGTTGCCTCCTCATCTGTGGGGATATACTGGAGTTTTACTTCTCCTTCCTGGACTTTATCTCGAATAAAGTAGTATTTGATCTCAATATGTTTCGATCTATCATGAAACACTAGGTGTTCTAATAGTCTTATAAAACTCTGATTGTCACAATGTATTATGGTCGAATCTGGAACCTGATCAAATAAATCGAAGATTAGCTTTCTCAGCCATATTGCTTCTGTGCATGCTTCACATGCTATGATATATTCTTCTTCTATTGTGTTGAGTGCGACAGAATTTTGTTTACTACTGCCCCAAGATATCATAGTGGAGCCCAAGATGAAACACATCCATGAAGTACTCTTTTTGTCTTATGCACTTCCTACCCAATCTGAATCTGTAAATCCATGAAGTTGTATATCACTGGATGCGGTATATCTTAAACCATAGTTTATTGTACCACGAATATATCTTAGGACATGCTTTGGAGCTATCCAATGCTCATGTATAGGTTCCACCTGGAACTGGCTTAGTGTATTCATGGCAAAGCAAATGTCTGGTCGAGTATTTACCAAATACATCAATGACCCAATCAATTGTCAATATAGTGATGGATCTACTGGAACAGAGTCTGGATCCTTTACTTTTCTTATATCTGTAGTCATAGGAGTGTCCATGGATTTGCAATCCATCATTCCAAACTTTTGAAGGATATTTATTGTGTACTTTCCTTGTCCAAGGAATACTTCACCACGCTTATGTCATACTTCTAGTCCCGAGTAATAATGCATGAGACCAATATCTTTCATATCAAATTCAAAAGCTAGTTCCTTTTTGTACTAGATGATGAGAGACTCTTCACCTGTTATGAATAGATCGTCAACATATAGTAGTAGAATTACAGGTGCATTATCCATGACTTTGTAGTAAAGGTTTGGATCTGCATGACTTTTGGAGAAACCAAGTCTCATTAGATAGTTGTCCATTCTATCATACCAAGCTCTTGGAACTTGCTTGAGTCCATATAAATCTTTCTTTAGTCTACAAACGTGAGTGTCTCTGGAATGTACTTCAAACCCTTGATGTTGTTCAATATATACCTCTTCTTCAATTGCTCCATTGAGGAAAGTTGTCTTTACATCCATCTGATGTAAACTCCATACCATGGAAGCGACAAGAGATATGATATCTCTAACGGAAGTATATCTAGCAACCGGAGCAAAAGTTTCATCATAATATCCTCCCTCCTTCTGGGAGAACCCTCTAGCTATGAACCTTGCTTTATATTTATCCATGCTTCCATCTCTTGCATGTTTGATCTTATATACCCACTTTGAAGTTGCCACTGATTTTTCTTTAGGTCTAGGCACAATTTCCCATACATCATTTTTCATAATGGATTGGTGTTCTTCCGTCATAGCTTATTTCCATTGTTTCTTTTGAACTGCTTCTTCAAATGTGGTAGGTTCTTCATCTAGAAGCTTTGTCATATATGTTGCATAGCTTGAGAATATTTTAGGCTTCTTACTTTTTTTGAATGATCCTTCTAGGACCTTGAGTCTTTCTGCGTCTTGTAAGGTAGCTTCAAGCCAAGCTGGTCGTTTCTTGGTATTAGGTACGGTGTTTGAATCAATGATCTCAGATGGTTGCATAGGATGATCAGGTTGTTCCTTTTTGTCATTTTGGTTTTCTATGATTTCTTCAATAGGTTCTGCATTATCTTCTTCTTCTATAGTTTCTTCTATGGATTTCTTGAAATCCATATTTTCATTGAATGTCACGTGTCTGCTGACTTCAATCTTATGTTGTTCAGGAATACAGATTCTATAATCTTTGGATGATTCACTATATCCCACGAATATGCCCTTCTTTCCTGAGGGTTCTAATTTATTCCTTTTGTCCTTGGGAATGTGAGAGTAAACAGGACATCCAAA
>SNQJ01S0017462.1:34866-73633 GCA_010110895.2 Picea sitchensis
TTGTCCTTGGGAATGTGAGAGTAAACAGGACATCCAAATATTCTTAGGTTTTCCACATTAGGTTTCTTACCTGAGAAGGCTTCTTCTGGAGTCATGTCCTTCAATATGTGGTGAGGACTTCTTTTCTGCACATATATTGTTTTCATGGCTTCTTCTCCCCATAAGAACATGGATAGACCTTGATAATTTAGTAGTGCTTTTACGGTTTCTTCAATAGATCTATTCTTTCTTTTTGCTACACCATTTTGTTGAGGATTATAAGTAACAGTTAGCTCCCTCCTAATCCTTGCCGATTTGCAGAATGCAACAAATTCCTTTGATATGCATTCTCCTCCATTATCTATTCTTAAGGTCTTGATCTTCTTGTTTGTGAGGTTCTATATCTCTACTTTGAATTCTTGAAACTTGTATAATACTTCGTTCTTTGTCTTCAGAAGATATAACCAAGTCTTTCTTGAGTAATCGTCTATGAAGATTACATAGTAAAGAGAAAATCCTAGAGATTTGACTAGAATCGGACCGCAAACATATGAGTGTATCAGATCTAGAATCTCCCTAGATCTGTTGTTGTTGCTTGGGAATGCTTTCTTGATATTCTTCCCAAGAGCACATCCTTTGCAAATTCCTTCATGTGTAGACTATAATTCTGGTATTCCTTCAACCATCTTTTTGAGAAAAGGTAATGCTTGATAATTAATATGAGCGTACCTTTTGTGCCAAAGTTCATTGGGATTGACTTCATCATGTAGGAGAGCTTCTTCATTTTGTTCTAGTAGTCTATATAGATTTCCTTCACAGCTTCCAATAACCCTAGCATTCTCTATGCTGGAGTCTTTATGCCAAGATAACACTTTTCCATCTACGAAAGCTATTATGTTTCCTTTGTCTTCTAGGAAATATATGGATACAAGATTCTTTTCTAAACCAAGTACATATAAAATATTTCTTAAATGAACATTGTTACCTATTTTTAGATTGACGGAGGCTTGTCCAAATCCTTCGACTGGGTAAGTGCTTTTGTCTCTAAGATCTACCTTGTACGATGTCTTATTCTCATTTAGATTTGAGATTCTAGCTTGATATCCCGTCATATGCCTAGAAGCTCCACTATCGATTATCCACATGTCATCTTCAATCATTCCAGTGAGTGTTGAGTAGTGTAGATGACTAGTCTTTTCACCCAAAACTTCAGTTGACTGGTGATTGGTCATTCTTTGATCCAAAATTTCAACTCTAACATTTTTTTCTTCTGAGAGAGACAAAAGGTGTGCTGAACTAGGATACATTTGAATAACTTCTCCTTGAACGAGATGCTCCATCACAAGGTGTTGGATCTAGGTTTTAGGGTTTCTGCAACTGCTCCTGCTAGTAACCCTAGCGGTAGTGTCTTGGAAGATGCTCCTGCTAGTAACCCTAGCGGAAGTTCTTCAGTGAGCTTAGTATCCTAATGGATATGCTTCCTTCCAGTGGTTAAACTAAATGAAGGAGGTATGTTCCCATAACCTGTTAGAATATGAATGGATTTGCTCATTGTACCATCGACAATATCACTATTGTCACCCAACCATAGACTGAAGCCACCCTCCGAGCACCTTGACCTTGATAGAGAGAATAATCCTGGTAGCAATCCAATATCCAAGCAAGGCTAATGCACCAAGAAGGAAGTAACCAAAGTTGATCAGAGAGTCAAACCCAAAACTGGTGCAGCACCTTCTCCGGGACTTGCACACAAGACTACCAGACTGTAGTGTGCACAAGTGACTTTCTTCGATTCTGAGAAGTGTGTCAAATGAGAGACCGGCGCCCTGTATTTATAGTAATCCTAGAAAATTTCCTGGGCCGACTTCTCATTCTGGGTACTAATTAATTCATATTAATTATCTCTCTCAGCCGACATCTTTTTTAGGGTTACGTTCACTTCTTTTATTTCTTCCGGAACATTCTAATCTTTTCAAAGGTCACAATGGAGGTTCATACCTCCCAAAGCTACCATAATATCAACACTCTTCCGGTCCACTGTACTTTCTTCTCAATCTGAATCGGCATATCCTACAAACTCAAGTTCACACTGGAGACATATCTCAAGCCATATCCAATTGTGCTTCATATATATCTCAACACATGTTTTGTTGTTGTCTAGTGAGTCTATCTCGGTTGACTCATGAAATGACTAAGCACACTCACTGCATGGCATGAATCAAGTCTGGTGTTAACCATATACATCAGTGATCCAATCACCTGTGGATCAATCTCGTCTGAATCATCATCAATCTTTTTCTTTAAATCCATAAAGGTGGATTTTGCATTCTTTTCATACTGAACTTCTTTAATGTTTTCACTGTATATTTTCCTTAACTCAGGAAAATCTCATCGGTCTTATGTCATACTTTTTGTCCCAAGAAGTAGTGCATCATACTCAGATTCTTCATCTTGAATTCAGAAGTCAAGGATTACTTGTATCCAATAACAAGGCTTTCTGAATAAATCATCAAAATCAGGCTCTCATCACCAACACTGTAATAATATAGGTTTGGATCAACAACACTTTTGATGAAATATAAACTCATCAAGAATCTATCTATTTGATATAGTTTCCAAATCATGGATGGTAGTCCGAATGGAAGTGTATCGGTTTTACCAGATCAAGTGTCTCATCATAGACAACTCCCTCTGTTTGTGAGAGACCTTTGGCTATAGATCTCGTTTTGTATTTTTTGACACTTCCATCAGCTGCATTCTTGATCTTATAGATCCACTTGGAAGTTACCACATACTTCCCTTCTGGTCCCTGAATAATATCTTATACATCATTCTTTGACATATACTGGTATTCTTTTGTTATGGCATCTTGCCATACATGTTCTCATGTTGCTTCTCTAAGAAAAGGAGGCTCAACATCAATGAAGTGGTTCATGACTAAAGGATAGCTCGAAAATCTCTTTTTCTTTCTTGGGATGCTCCTTGAGAGGCTTGTATGTTTCTCTGCCTTTTGAAGAGTGAGTCTAGGTAGGCCTTATATGCCCTACTGCAATATCTCTGAATATATCAACTAGAGTAATGTTTGTCTCCCTTTGTACTGTTGAAGGGGGAGAAGGTATTGTCTCATTGTCAATCTCCATTTGAGATTCTATGGGTCTTTAAAAGACTATCTCTTTTTCAAGGAAAATATTTTCTGCTTGTCTCAATATGTCTCTAACCAGGGGTGTCGATCTGGAATATCTTTGAAGATTCATTGTATCCTTTCTTTATAAAGGATCTAGCTTGGACTTCTTCTCTTTGTTACATGAAGATACATTGGGCATCCAAATAACCTAAAGTGTTTAATCTCAGGCTTCATTCCGGTGAAGACTTCTTCGAGAGTTATGTTTTTCAAAGTCTGGTGAAGAATCTTGTTCTGCACATATATTGTGACATGCATGTTTTTTCACATGGAATCCTAGAAGGATTATGATCATGCATTATAGCATTGGTTTTCTCAATGATGGTTCTATTCTTCCTCTTTCTCAAATAGTTTTGACTCCCTCTAATTCAAGTGACTCCCTTTGAAGGATAAGCATCTTTTTTTCTTGTTAACCTATCTGGAACAAGAAAACAAAAAGAACCAACACAATAATATCTCCTAAAGAAGAATAATGAGTACATCTCTAGAATCAAAACAATTTAAGCATGTTGTTATAGCTACAACACCTACTTGTAATGTAGAAAAATTATAGAAATATAGGCTACAGGAATGACTATTTCAACAATCAAACCTGGAGTCTTTAATTTGAGTTTGTTGTTCCTTTGAATGTACTAAGATCCCTCTTGAAACATGACTTAAACAAAGGTTCCTTCCTCCTGCAATTTCCCTCATGACAATGATACAAATAATATATATAAGTGCATACCTGAGGATGTTGATATGATTTCTCCAATGGATCTTGGATGATTTCTATCCTCTGAGATCTTTATGAAGAAGACAGTCATGGTTTCACCTTTTTTCATCTTTTTTTTATTTTGAAGTTGGCCCTTCAATGTAAGGGCTTGAGTAGGTGATTGACTTCCTTTTCCTGACATCATCTTCCTTCCATTCATTGATAGTTTTCTCTGGTAAACCCTTTTGTATTACCCACAATAAGTCTTCATATGAAATCTTTTCTTCGAATAACTTGAATCTTTCTTGATCCATCAAGCTTATATTTCATCATAGTTTTTTTCATCATAATTTTAGATTCTTCACAACCCTTTGTCAACTAGGCTAGAAAACCTAACGACTAGGCTATGCTAGCACTTTTAGGTTTTATTAGACTTATGACTGCCAACAATAAGCCTTTGAAATATAGGATAACACGGGTGAGCTGAAGGGATCCTGCAATGAGTTGCAGAAACCATGATACTGAAATTTCTGCAAAAATTAGCAAAACCCTAGGGCCAAAAATCTAAATTTCTCAGAATTTCGTTTTGAGTGAATTTGGAGATGCGCTGGAAGAGGTTGTATTGTTATATTCCAAAAGTATCCCTAGCGTCCAAGTATTAAGGGCTGAATCACCACTGAAAAGGAGGTTGTATGGAATTTTCTAGAAACCCTAGAAGGGTCGTACGGTTCTGCAAAAGGTGGACTGAGACTTGGTGGATGCTTGTGCAATGGGTTCTTTCAAGACCTATGCTCTGCTACCATGTTGATTTTTCAATAAGATAGGTTAATCATGTATTTCGTTTCAATTTGCATTTGTCTTAACCATAAACAAGAAAGTTGCAGCAACCAAGATCACAAGAAGAAACACCATGCACAAGAACACAAGAAGTATCCTGGAAAACCCTTCTCAATAAGGGAAGAAAACCCAGCCAAATCCTTTGCTATATTCCTTAAGAGAAATACCTTCACCACCAAGACAAACCCTAGCACACAAGAGGGTGCTTAAACCCTAGAACTCTAGCGCCCAAGAGAGGTGCGCCCTTTTCCCAAAGAAGTGTACTTGCTGAAATTTCCAACATCACATGAAAGATATAATACCACAATGGGGAATCATCCTTTACTTATATTAGACTTTTCCTATCAACAAAAGTGTCTATTGGCTCAACAGGGCCGACCTCTCTAAGTCACATTATTAATATTAATATTATTATTATTATTATTAACCAGATTAATTTTCTTTTTACATTTATTATTAATCACATTAAGGTGGGGTTGACTTGTACCCTTTACATAACAATTAGGGTTACAGGTAGGTCTGACTCTTGAACAATATATATAGAAAAGGATCGGATACACCTACTAGTGCTCATCCACTAGGGGCATATCCATAGGGATGGCATATCTCTGGTTCACTACATAACACAAAATAACCAGATCTTCACATGTTCACCTGTGCTCATCCATAGGCACGTCCACTATACAGATATTCTTTCCCACTGCCTCACATAGTAGAATCATCTAGAGTCTTCTCGTCGACTCTCTTTCTCAGAGGAGGCTAATACATCATCTTCATTTATGTTCACATGACGATGCCCCCGTCACTTTGGGATTTCACACATTCACCTTGTGCTCAGCCACAGGCATGTATAACTCAACAGAACGCCTTTCCCACTAGATAATCATATGGAGTTCTTCTCAACTCTCTGAATGGAGGAGGTCATCTCTACATTCCTAGCTATGTCTCAGGCACGAACCACGTACCCTTCTTAGGGGCTTTTTCTCAGCTTTGTAAGCTGAGAGAAAGACTCACATAGCTACAATGATCCACATCTCACAGGTTTGTAAGTTGGATAATGTCTCACATAGATGTATTCATCAACAATTTAAGCTAAGAACATACCATTGTGGTATGAAACATTTGTTTGGACAGCCAACATTAAATGTTATACAAACTGGATGGTTTGAATTTCTTAGTGAGTATGACTTTGAAATTAAACATATAAAAGACAAGGAGAATCAAGTCGTTGATGCACTCAATAGGAGAGCTCATAAAGTGCACATTGCATCCATTATCATGTACAAGATTGATCCGAGATATACAAATATTGCAGCAACAAATTTAAATCATCAATATCAAAAAATAAAAGAGATATCACAACAAGGTAATTTTCATCTGCAATTCAATTATTATGGGGTGAAAGAAGATGGAATTTTCATGTACAAAGGGAAAGTATATGTGTTGAATTCCAATGATATGAAAAATGCAGTTTTGAAGGAAATGAATAATGTGCCATATGTCAGACACCTGGGATATTAGAAGACAATTGTAGTTTTAAGAATCCAATACTTTTGGCCATGAATGAAGAAAGAAGTGGCTAATTACATAGCCAGATGTCTAGAATGACAGAAAGTGAAGATAGAGAATAGGCATCAAGTAGGGATACTACAGTCATTACCCATTCTGGAATGGAAGTGGGAAGTATTTATGGTTGATTTTATTACAAATTTTCTCAAAATAGTGAAGCAACATGATTCCATCATACCAGTGGTGGATAAATTAACTAAGGCAGTACATTTCATTCTAATGAAGACAACACACAAAGAAACATCCATTGCATAAATTTATATGAAAGAAGTTTTCGGGCTACATGGGGTGCATGAGGAAATAGTTTTATACCAAGATCCAAAGTTTACTTTGAATTTTTGGAAAGGTTTGTTGAAAGGCTTTGGGAAAAATCTAAATCTTAGAACAACATATCACCCAAAGTCATATGGGAAAATAGAGAGGACTAACATAATAATTGAGGACATGTTTCAAATGTATGTGATTGATCATCCATCAAAGTGGGAAGAATATATTCATTTAGTTGAATTTTATTACAATAATGGCTATCATGCCTCATTGAAAATCAATCCATTTGAGACATTGTATGGCAGAAAGTGTAACATGCCAGTGAGTTGGTATAATCCAGCAAACAAAGCAGTTGTTGGGCCAGATTTGTTAAAGGAAATGGAAGAGAAGATGAAAAAGATCAAGAAAAATTTAAAGGTTGTCTGGGATAGGAAGAAAATTTATGCAGACAAGAATAGAGTGTTTAGAGATTTAAAAGTGGGTGAACATGTGTTTTTAAAAGTGAAGGAAAAAAGAATTTCACTAAGATTAGGAAGTTTCCCAAAGTTGGCAGCAAGATATTGTGGACCTTTTGAAATCTTAGAAAAGACAGGGCTAGTTGCATACATGTTAGCATTTTATGCATCCATGAGAGTGCATAATGTATTTCATGTGTCATTATTAAATAAATATGTGCCTGACCCTAACCATATAATTGATTGGAATTCGATCTAGGTGGAGCACGAAGGGGATTTCCGGGTGGAACGAATATGCATCCTGGACCGGAAAGTCAAAGTGCTCAGGAATAAGGCCACAGGGATGGTAAAGGTTCAAAGGACATGCTATGGTCCTAAATATGCTACATGGGACCATGAATAAAACATGCGGGAATAATAACCATGATGTTTTGTCAATTTTGAAGAAAACATAATGCAAAACTATGTTTTGAGCGGCTAGAGTTATGGAACCACATCTCATAGTCCTATCCAATTGTGCTAGGGACCCTAAAAAAAAGAATGGTTCATTCATTGGGTTAATCCTGATAAACGAATGGTACATTCCTTAGATTATCCTTGATAAACGAATGGTGCATTCCTTGGGTTGGCAAGTTGACATGAACAAGAGATTATGATTGGAACTGTTGTTGGAGTTGTGAAAGTGCATAATTTTATTTTCTAAGTATTGTGATGTAAAAATTTGCACATGTGTATATATTCATAGTGTACATCGAGGACGGTGCACAATTGTAGGGGAGGGGGAATGTAGCATCCCCACTATAGTCCCTAGTTTAATTAATGCTTAATGTAGATATAATGTGTGGTTATGGCCAAAGTGATGTAATATGAAAATTGTATTTCTATGTTTTAATAATAAAATGTGATGTCAGTTGCTAAGGGAGCATGGACAAAGATGGGGGATAAATTAATCCACAAGAGAGGGGATATTCTAGGATAATGGTCAAGAGGGGTCCAAGGATGAATTACCCATGTTAATTGATTCAACACATTTTTCCTAAATTTGTTATTGGTGTATGAACCTTCTAATTTATGATTGAGTGTTCCCAAAGCCAATCATTGAATACATGTAAGAGGGTGGGTGTGAGTGGTCACATCCTATAGTTATTGAGCACATGGGAGCTAAGTACAATCAATTTAGGGAAGTGTGTCAATCAAGAAAGCAATCCAAAGGAGAGGAAATTTGTATGGGTAGCTACAATAGTTTTACACATTCAATTTGTGTGCATGAACAACAAGTAGAGAGCAAAAAATAGAGATTGGAGCTAGAAAAACCATGGAGGGAAAATTCTAGAGCAACCTGGAGCGTATTAGAGCGTAATTGGAGATAAAGACTGAATATTTAGGTTGTTAGTCCTGAAGAGTGAACTCATGTGTGAGTTGCACTGAAAAAACAAGTGTTTGATGTGGTTTATTGGTAGTTTTCCTGGTAACAAGTTTCTTGGAGTTTCCCAACTAAGAGATTCCTAGTTACATGTGCCAAAGAGACCCTGATAAATTAATGGAATTCCCAAGGAACTAAGATCATTTAAGGGGTGCATTCATTGGGTTGGGAAGGTCAAGAGGAAGAGAGATAGTAGAAAATTGGGACATTTGTAGAAGAATACCAGTGGGTTGTGAGTTCTATGAGCTGTGAGTGGACAGTGAGAGACCACCCTCTTTTGCAGATTACTAGCCTCGGCTCGGGGGTGGAAGGATGTTGATATTTGGAGCAGTTAGTCTATGGTTTGGTGGATTGTACATCCCAAGTAGTTGGTTGCACAAATGATAATAAAGGTAAGTGTTTTATCTGTTTAGTGTTGTGTTTATGAGTTAAATTGTTGTGCATGAACTCTGTGTATTTAAAAATGATTTATATGTTGTTGTGTTGAATTATTAAGCTGCAATCATGTTTATTTTAGTATGTTGTAGATGCATCAATTTAATGGTAACAAACAGTAGTTGAATCTGGTTGTAATTTGTAGCTGGAAGCTACAAGAATTTATTTAGATAGTAGAAATTTTAAATTGTAAGAGTATCCCACACCATAATGTTCCTCGGTTGGGCTGGTGAATGTTACAGATTCTTTCACAACTATGAAAGAATGATGAAAAATATAAACATCGTTTGGAGTATAAAGGATCATGAGAGAGGGAATCAAGCTCATAGCTTTAGGAGGATGGAAGAAGTGGGAAACAACCACTTCAAACAACCGGGATGGAAGAAGTGGGAAACAACCACTTCAAACAACCTTTCTAAGGAGACTGCTTGGGCCAACATAGTAGATATTGTTCAAATGGTAGCTTTATTTCCTAATTTCATGGTTGAAGAGTAGAATAAGACCCTCATGGAAAAGTTCTCCATGGAGGAATTATAAGTGGTCATTGATTCTTTCCCAAAATACAAGAACCCAAGCATAGATGGATGGTCTATTAAATTTTTAAAGGTTTTTTTTTTTGTTGGGTAAGGATATTTTAATGGTTGTGGAGAAATGTAGGCTTTCTAGTAAGGTTTTTGGGGCCCTTAACTCTACGTTCTTAGCTATGATCCCAAAGAAAATTCTCCCTTAATGTTTTGTTTAAAATAGGCCTATTTCTATTTGTAATAGTGTGTACAAGATTATTTCTAAGATCATTACTAGAAGACTTAAGCTTATGTTATCCCCCGTTATCTTAGGTGAGAAATTTGGTTTCTTAGATGGTAAACAAATTCATGAGGTTATTATTATAGTTCAAGAAGGCCTCCATACTATAAAGGTAAAGAATAAATCTTCCTTCATTATCAAACTTGACTTATATAAGGCATATGATAAGGTTAATTAGCCATATATTTAACCGATGATGCTACATATAGGTTTATCCTATGATTTTTTTAATTGGGTGGAGGGATGTTACTCTTTTATTTATCTCTCTCTCTCTCATGATTAATAGTTATGTTTCCCCTTTTTTCCAACCTACAAAAGGATTGAGGTAGGGTTGTGACTAAGGTAGGGTTGTCTTATATCACCTCTCCTTTGTCTTTATATAATAAAGGGATTAAGCAGATGTCTTCTATATGAGAGAGGCTATGGTAGATTGAAAGGTACACATTTGGGGACCCATGTTTCTTTGACTCATTTATTGTTTGTTGATGATACTTTATTAATTGGGAGTGGGTCATTGTAGTGCCCCTTCAACACTAAGTCACCAACCAAGGCCTAACACTCAAATCTAACCCAAGAATGAACAAATTTTTTTAACTAAAACGAAATTCTCCTTTAAATATCTTTTAATTCTAACAATAAATTATAATAAAAAAAATATTTATAAATAAATAAATAATAATAAATTAAACTTATAACATATATAATTCAAAGCTTATATAAAGAATAAGAATCATTCATTAGAAGACTCACCATCAATTTTTATTTCATCTCTACCAAGTGGACATATATATGATTCAATTTCTACTTATCCATTTTCTTTTTTCTCCTAAAACAATAATTTTTTCTTTTTAAAAAAAAATAAAAAAAAATAATAATAATCAATTAAACTTATAATATATATAATTCAAAACTTATATAAAGAATAAAGAGCATTCATTGAAAAACTTACCTATCACTTTGTATTTCATCTCTACCCAGTGGACATATATATAACTCAACCTCCACTTATCCATTTTATTGTTTCTCTTAAAACAATAACTATCATGCACTAATATATAATTCAAAGCTTATATAAAGAGCATTCATTGAAAGACCTACCTATCACTTTGTATTTCATCTCTACCCAGTGGACATATATATAACTCAACCTCTACTTATCCATTTTATTGTTTCACTTAAAACAATAACTATCATGCACTATTTTTTCTTCATACAAGTAGACATTATTTTAGTTCCCATTAAAGAAAAATATAACATTATCATATTTAACCATGAACCCAACATTAAATTATCTTCATTGAAAAATATAGCATTATCATATTTAACCATGAACCCTAACATTAAATTACCTTCATAATATAAAATAAGTTAAAGATAACTCTATCACTAATATATTATAAAATAAGTTAAATATAACTCTATCACTAATATCTTAAAATAAGTTAAAATTAACTCTATCACTAATATATAAATATATATATATATATGTATATATATATATATACTCTATATATATCCATTTTCAATGTTGCACGAGTTCAAACATAATTGTTTGTGGCATCATTTAACATCGAGGAAAGAGTGGGTCTTCTTCTAACTTCTCATCTTTTGTAGAGTTACTCTTCGTTGACCATTCAACGATTTTACTCCTATAACAAATGGAAACGTTTTTAATTGTTTATTTTTCATTACAAAGGGACCGAAGGATAATGCAATAAACATTCACAATAATGCATAGCTTTTTTAATATGATCAATAGAAAAATGGTATCACTTGGCACACATACTGATTAGTAGGCAGTTTTCTTTGATTTTATCAATGCTCCATTTATCAACTTCAATTTCCTTGTCATTTTCAACTCTTATTGTATGACCAATTTCCTTCCAGCCATGTGAGGGAAAACTAACCGAGGGGCCACCAGTTGTGTGAACCATATGAGTTAGTCAGAATATAATTCCGATGGATTTTACAATCCACTGGTAAATATCCATTGATAATACGTTTCCTTCCTAATCCCATTTTACCATTCAAGTTAGAAGTAATTCCTTTTCATTGAAATTTATGTAACATTTTTTGTACTCTCCTAGGTTGCCCCAACCATGGATTTCCCCACTCTATTTATAGACAATACAAGTGTGGGCTAAGCCACCTCACCCTCTTCATAAAATTAGCATTTTTCATGTTGTTTTATTTCTCATTATTCATCACCACCCTTGAGGTGCCAATGCATCCTTTTTTTCTTGAATTGTTTTATTTTTTCCATTTAATTAATCCATGTTTTACTAAAATATTAATATGTTCAAGATCTCCCTAAAAGTGGGAAATTAATTTATGAATTAGTTCAACCATGGTGTAATTCTTAATTTTACCTTAGCTTAATTTAGCATCTGAGAATTATTTGTTGGGGAGTAAGGTCATCCCACTTTAGTGCATGCACCCCAATCATAACTATCCATGTATTTTGCAAATAGAGACTCAACGCCTCTATTGAGACTCCTCACTTCCATTAAATATTCATTGGTTATGGCCCACACCCATATGTTGGCAAGTTGTCAAGGCTTTTCCCTGTATCCTGCACATGCAATAATCAAACACATATCGTGTAGATCAATATCATGTAATCATCACAATAATTGATTTCTTAATATTACTAGTTACCCTCCACCGATATTTATTGTTTGACTCTCAACTTGGGGTTCTCCCAAACAACAATATCCACCTACATCCCCCTCATGTGACCAATGTATTGCACCAATAATTTCAATGCAATCAGCGTAATGCAATATAGCTCAATATCCATGAAAATCAATTGGTTTCATTAATCTTTCACATTATTTAATTTGGCTTCCATAACCTTCCTCTTCATTCAATCTATTGGACATTGGGTTTAGCGCTTCCCACAAGTTTCATGACATCGGTTAACACCCTCTCATCGATCCTAACTATGGCGATCGTGGTGGAGACCAACTAATGCGTGTAGGTTTTGGTCTAACGTGTCGTGAGTCCGGAGCAAATGGTATCATAGCAATGGGTATGGGTTTGAACTCGTTGGGCACGCGTTGGGGAGATTGTTGGACATTGAGTTCAACACTTCCCACGAGTTTAACGAAATGGGTTAACACCCTCTCATGGATCCTAAATCTAACGATTGTGGCAGAGACTAATGCATGCATGTTTTGGTCTAACAAATGCGTATTCAAACACAATCAACTCACCCGGGGAGTTCTGCAAGTCATGTCCACCTGACACAACTCACACTTCATCACAATATAAGTATTCATTTCATGATCCATGCATATATCTATCATAACATACATGCTAATCATCTCAACAATTAAAAATATCAATTACATTCATGTCATTCAAATAGATTCCACGTGTCACATAGATAGAGAATAGTCAGAAACTTGATCACCAACCCTTTAGTAAACCCTCATATTAACTTCCTAATCCTTCTCAAAACATAGTTAGAAGAAGAGGGGAATTGTAATATCCCTAATTCCACAGATCAGAATATGTGCCTCAACTAATGATTATGTGTTGTCGGAACTGATACACTTTGGGTTTATGGATGTGTTTGGTGAGTTGGTTTTAGTAGCATCATTAGTAATGTTGCATGTGATTACGGTTGTTTAATAGTATACAAACAAGTACGTGAAATATAAAGGCACAGAACAACTGCAACAATGTAATGACTGGGAATGTCATTGGGTACAGTAATAAGCATGCGGCTAAGTAGAATAAATCTCTCGACTAGATCATAGACAAAAGTATCTTAGCCGGAGTACAATAAGAAAATTGAAACAATGGTACCCAAAAATAGAACAAGGATGTTGGATCAATGGTTGAGTTGTAGGATCTATTGCATGCTACAGAAAATCATATGGAAATTGTTGCAAGAATAGAAAGTTCTCCCTAGTGGCTAAATTCCTTGCATATTCCTAGAATATGTCTCAAAAGATGTGCCCTAGCCTCATCCACACTCTCTGTTTATGTCCAACTGAAGATCGACCTTCTACAAATATGTACAGACCTCGAATGGATCCCTCTGGGGGATGCACCCCAAATGCGGCCAACAACTACACCCTTGATATTCTCCCATCGAAATCTGATTTTAATAGTCTCAAACTGAGTGGCCTAGGCTCCTTTGTAATGGGTGAAAATGGTTTCTCTGGATCTGATTTAGTGATCTCTCGAGAACCCTAAATGTATCCTCCCCAATTGTCACACCCTCAGCGGTTGGTGATGTAAGATGATTTATGCAATGAAGATCTAATGAGAAACTGGTGTAGATGCACCTTGCCTTCCCTCTCTCTCAACTTCCCGGTTGGAAGGGAATCATTGGATTCTCCTTGGATGGGACAAGTCGAATCTCTAAGTCTCCTTAGAAGTTGCACCCTCACCCCGAATAAGTGTGCCCTTGCTATTGCAACCTGTGTAATTAGCTTCTAATGCTCGATGAAGAATCTGTGTGATCCTTTCGGTGACTAGGGTGTGCCTCTCAACACGGAAATCCACAACCTCTAGGTGTATTCATCTTGGAATCCACAAATTCATTGATTCACCTGAACCTGTGAAGTCGCCTCAGGAAGCTCCTCTCAAATCCTTAAAATCATAATGATGAATTAGGTTGCTTCTCCTCCTCATAGACTCCTCCAAAACCCTAATTAGATTTGTTGACTTCTATTTTTGGCTCAAAATCACTTAAAGGTTAGCACACCCACTTTTCACTTAATGTTGCTTTCAAATTATAACATTCTCTAGTAAAGTAACGTCAAGTGATCATGTTTTCCCTTGAATCTCCTTGGCTATAGTATAACAGGGATGTTTAGACTACTTGGGTCCTCCTCTGCAGGATATCCTACTTAGAAGGTGACATTACATTCCTCCCTTCTCAAGATTGATTTTCCTCAATCAATACCAATCTAGAGTGCTGCAAAACTTGCTCACTCTCCCAAGTAGCATCCTCTACCGGAATCCCTCTCCATCTGATCAAACACTCCATGATGAACCTTCTCCTCAATCTCCTCTCCGGAACTCTCCGGTGCCTCCTGGGAATAATACAGATGCCCCTCCTCATAAAGATGGAATATCTCTGAGTTTTGATGGAATTATCCAAGCTTTCTTGAGGCAGGCAGTGGAACACATTGAGAATTGACTCCCATCTGGAAAACAGCACTCGTAGGAAACTTTTCCTACCATGTGTATGATCCTGTAAGGACCAGGAGACTTGGGCTTGATGTTTTAGCCCACTCTTCTTCAAAGATGACCGCCTATAAAGTTGTAGCCTCATGAATACCAAATCCCCAACCTCGAGCTTCTAGCTCTGTGATGTATATAAATGCACTCACCTTTTGTCGATTATGTGTCATCTATATATTCTCTTTGAGTACTTTGAGAATCTCACTCTCTACGATATAGTCTTTGGCTTTGGGAGCAGTATCTGAAACCAAAGTCAAACAAAGTGGAGAGTCATACCCATATATAAAGTACTTCGAAGGGGTCAAGTCGATGGACAATAATGTGGAAGGGTAGTGTTGGCAAATTTCTCTCTAGATGCCAGCTACCTCACCCATGTCTTTGTCTGCTCACATAGTTCCTCAATTAACCCTCAACCTACTTTTTTACTATATTTGTTTGTCCATCAATCTAGGGGTGGTGGCGGTCTTTGGGTGTCAACTTCATCCCCACCAATCCCGGATGCTCCCTCAAAACATCAATGTCGGCATCCCTATCAGCGATGTTTTACTTGGAAACTCTGAAGTCTAAAAAATTTCCTAAGAATAGCTTTGCCACCTGTACTTCGTTGTAATTTGTCAAAATGGCATATAAATGTGCAAACTTGGTCAATTTGTCAACCAATACATATATACAGTCCTTACCCCGGACCTTGGGTAGCATGTAATGGGCTCCATGGAGATCTTTCCCATTTACGCTGCAGGAATGGGAAGTGATTGAATTAACCTTGTTGGAAGAGTTTTCTTTCACTTGTGCAATGACAAGTCATGCACTCACTTATACGTCTCATCACATCTTGTTTGATACCCTTCCAAGAGAATCTCTCTATGATCTGCCTATAGGTTTTGAAAATCCTTGATGTGAAGATGTCTTCTAGTGGAGTCATGTGTCTGCATTCAAAATCTTCTTCTTGAGACGTCCTAACCAGACTAGATGGGCTTCGATCATTGTAGAAGATTGCCGTCAATGAATCTATACCAGCATATTCTACACCTTGCATCAAAACCTCACAGAAATTTGTTTTTTGAATATTCCACTAACAAGTAGGTTTTTCAATCTGTTGAAATCTCCATCAAGGAACAAGATGCTGGTCTCCTAGACAATGCATCCACCACAATGTTCTTATTAACCTTGACATACTCTATGTAAAATTCAAATACCTTCACCTTTGTCACCCATTTCTATTAGCGCTCACTAAGGTCCTTCTACTCAAGAAAATAATTCAACCTGTTGTGATTAGTCTTGAACCTATAGAGTTGTTGTCCACCAAATCTTATGCGAGATTTGGTCAGGCATGCATGATTCTGGCATTTCCTTGTCATAGATCCGGTAAAGTATCTACGTGTTATTTCAAGATTCCTACCTCTCAAACATAATGGTGTTTCCTCCCTACATCAAAACTTCAATGATCCCCTCTCCTGATGCATCAAAATCCAATAGAAGCGGTGGTGAGGGTAGCGGCAATCACTAAACTTCTGACTTTATGCACATGACTTCCTTCATGTGATCAAATTCTATACAATGACCTAAGTTGGTTGGATAGAAAGCCCATGTCTAGTGAGATGGAGTGAGTGGGTGCTAATTGAGAAACCTCTCATATGCAACCTCTTAATAGTTTCCTCTTAAAAGAAGCTTTCCCTAAACTGTCCGTTCTTTACATGTGAATTCCAATCCAAAACTGACCATGATCTTCTCTTATTGAAAATGTACCTTAATGTTGATATGTGTGGTTTAAAATAAAGCTTTTCATTCCAAAATCACACTTTGACTCCTTGTCATAGTGATTGGGACTACATGAAATCTTCGGTACCTCATCAAGTGCCTCGAGGTGCTCCTTCCATGTGATGTAAGCCAAGATGTAGAGTAGAAGAATACCCATCTTGCGATTTCCTCAAGTGATCCACGAAAATATCATTCATTACCAAGGTAAATGTAGTTGGTGCATTGGTTAGACCAAATGTAACCCGGAAACTCAAAATGATAAGTGGTATCTTGAATGTGGAGTCTTCTCTATATCCTATAGCAGATAATAGGATTGATGATATCGGTATAGATCAATCTTAAGAAAACTGCCCCATGCAGTTTGTTCATCAACTCATAAATTTGTGGGATAGGATCTGCCATTTATGGTTTTCTTGTTCAAGAGCCCAATATTCCTACGCATCCCATTGCTTCACCATCCTTCTTGGGACTATGAACCAATACAACTGAAGATGCAAATGGGCTGTTGCTTGGTCATATGTGTCCCATCGCTATAAATTCCTTTATTTCCTTCTCTGTCTCATCTTTGAACCTCTAAGGATGATGATATGGTGTTGTAATCATGGGTTTAACACCCTCCAACTCAATGGTGACGAGCCCCCACCGTCAAGTGGTACTCCCCTGAAGAATCAAACCCTTGCCTAGAAACCTATTGATCTTCAGCCCCAATGAATCTTGATCTCTTTTATATTTTTGTTGACCATATGAATCCCTCAGTTTGGTGATCAAGAACTTTGTTTCATAAGGTAACTCCCCATGATTTAAAATCCTCTCCATCCTCTTAGTAGAAGTGTTAATGCTTGGGTGCCCTTGTCGACATGCCCCTTAGTACAATCCTCTTTCTGTCATTGTCTCTAAACCCCATCTCCAAGGTTGGTAGTTGGTCCATGATATTATTTTACCAAGGTGATCAACCACTAGAATCCCAACACCACATCTATGTCAAATAGGTCAACTTCACATAAAATGTGTGTCTCATTGTGTAGTTATCTGGGTTACCTCCAAGTTCGGGACTCTATCTATACACTCCATTGTGTGGCCATATACTACCGCAACATCAAGCTCCTTTATGCGAGAGTGCTCGCCCGATACCAATCGAAGCATCCAGCGAGTTGGGTGCCCCCACCATCTATCGCACGTAAATTTCTCAATGTCGCCAATAGTCCCTCTTATCCGAGGAGACTTTATACCTAGGGACTCTAGAAAGGGTCATTATGAATCCTCTCTTTGTTGATGCACGTCGATTAGCCTTCTCACAAGCCTATGGTACTACCAATGGTTGGGCCCCTACTGGTGTCAGTGGTCTCTGTGGATGCTACTCCTCCATCGATGGTGGCTCCTCCTCACGAAGGCTAGTGGATCCATCATGGCATTTACCCCTCATCATTGTCCACATTTTTTGTTTCCACCTCAATATAATGGATCTCTCCTTTTCCCATCCACCTGTGGCCTAGGACCCAAGAGTCCTTGCAAGTGAAGTAGAGATTCTTCCTCATAAAATCTCACCTTGTCTCATCATCCGACTTCTCCTTTCCCGCATTCTCTTTGGAATGAAGCTACATTATCTTTGCGCCACGTGGCACAAGAGTTTGGAAATTTTGGATTTGGCGGGGTTGCGCTGTAAGATCTCTGCGATGCGCGGGTAGGAATCATATAGTGAGGCCTATAATCCTTTACCCATCCTCTCAAGGTTGCAGCAGGCCCCTCTTTGAAAACGTAATAAAACTGGGCTGCTTGAATATCTATCGCATCGCGGCTACCCTATGGAACTCATGGTGAATTCTTTGGCGTTGACCACCTAGAATTGGGCTCCACAGAATGGATCCTCTGGAATCCTCTTGCATCAAACACATCCGCGTTCCTCTTTAGCCGGGCTCCCATGCGGAAGTGATGTGACTGAAGCCCAACTTCATCGATCCATGATACACCTCGTATTTTACCTCCAAATACGGTGAAAGTTGAACAAACCGGTCTACATTAAATGGGAAGTTGACGCAGGTACATGTTCATTTTTGTGCAAAATGCGCGGTGCATTGGATGATCCATCGAAAGAAGAGATGATGAGTTTACCACGCTTGATGAGTCTATGTTGCGAAATATATTGTTGTTTTTTCCTCCCCTCTAAAATCTGGGATGGTTGCGAGGCATGGAGTCTAATACTTCGACTAGGGTCGCCTTATCTATTGGGAAATATGGTCCACCGCTTTATTTGCATCCTCTCTCTATGGTGGCTTATACTGTGTCGGTTGCCTCGATGTTATCGGTTGTTGTGTTGTTTTTGTTGAGGGTGCCCACCTCTCTGGTAGGGAATAATGGTGGGAATCCCTATGAAGAAGTGTGTTTGTTAGTGAATGGGGTTTGTTTTCTTTCCCTAAAGTTTACCTACCTGCGCATGTGGGGCTTTGTGTTTCCGTTACGCTCCACAGCAGCCCAACACCTTAGATCGGCGATGACGGAGTCATATATTGTGCGTTAACCACTAATTTGTTGAGAACGCAGCGAGGGTGGCTGCGGAACAGGACGCTCCATATCCACGTTATATAAAAGCTATATATAGCGTCATCCTCTCTCGGCTCTTCCAGCATCTACTTCCTATACCACTCTTTGCCTCTTCCTACGAACTAGGAGGAAGGGATAATCGGCCCTGAGTCTCCTCTCCATGCCATCTATTGTAAAGTGACATACAGCCGTGCTATGAAGCATCACAATATGGATTTACTCTCAGGAACCCCTTGACTTTAATCCACGGGCCTACAAGCGAGACTGAAATCTCTAATGCCATTTCAACAATATCCCTAATTCTGCGGATTGGAATATATGCCTCTACTGACGATTATTGGTTGTCAAAACTTATACACTTTGGGTTTCTGGATGCATTTGAGTGATTGGTTTTGCTGTAGGCGATTTGTTTTTCATGTAATTTATTTACGTTTATGAGTATATAAGCAAAATGCATAAAATATGGCCCCTTAGAACAAGCGCAACAATGTATTTATGAAAATGATGAAATTACAATGCCGCGGATAAAGGTAAAACCGAAATCTCGATAGATGATAGCCGGAAGGATCTTGGCCGGAATACAATAAGCAAAATGAAACAATGATACCCTGAAATAGAAGAAGGTTTGATGAATACTTTATAAAGGGGTCTTCGACCTCCGGATTCGAGATCTTAATCTCTTGAGATAGATTATCTCTTTCAGACCTTCAATGGCCCTAGAACGCTTTACACATGTCCCCTTTTTCATTTAAGCGTGGGTCTTATGGATCCTGCGGGCCCCTTCCTTAGCACTTTTAAAAAATCCGAGTTTTTGGGTGCTAGATCCTTTCCGCTAGTCCCCCTCCTTCACACAACCTGGGCTGTAGTGCAGGGGATAAGCCTATGGTCGCCGCCCAACCGGACCCGGCTACCACCGTAGCGTCGCGGTGGTCTCTGCTAAGCCTTGAACTTCGAGATTAGCGAGTTACTCATAACCATATCTATGGTTCACGACCCCTCTAATAACCAACAGCGGTGATCTCTTCGCAACTTGCCCTGTGATTTTAAGGAGTTCTTGACTCCTCGATACTCTACGAGATGTTCGATCCATGAATCCTTGAGGAACTTTCGACTGAACCCATAAATTTTTCCCGATACTTATTGACATCACGGGGCCGATTTCACTTCCTGAACAGATCGTCGCCTTATGGACTTGGTTCCATAACTTTAGATATTTTCTTCCCCTTTGCAAAGCGAGAAACCATCAAGACATCGAGTCCAAAGTGATACTTTCAAAGGTGTAACCTCCCCATGCCTTTTTGAGATCTAGTGGTTGTTCGTGATCCAGATTCCTTCTGAAGGGATATCAACTGTCAATTCACAACTTTCAACATATTTCTCCTTATTTTTGGTTCTTGATGCAGATTCTTCTCTCTCGAGATTGACTCGGCGCTTCCTTGCGAACTCATAATCTCGACAAAATTCAGACAGTGATTTCTTCAAAAGAAACTATATGCGCTCCCTTAGCGGCTTCCACGGTCCTATTCGACACTTGATAGATTCATGACCTTATGCCTCCCTTGCAACAATCATTTCCAAGATTCCGCACGCGTATCTCTTGAGCTTCACTTCTCAAACCCTTTGACTCCTCGGAGGGTTACTACCGACCATGAATCGAACTTGAGTTTAATGCACTCCTTTATGATTCTTGTAATAGCAACACTCTTGCGGTGTCGTACTGCATGGGCCGATATCTTTGCAATCCTTTCAAATGGAACGTTTACATTATCTCTTCTGATCTCCACAGTTAAAAGCGGTTTTATCCTCCTTGCGTTAGATTATCTTTTTAATGCGCCTTTAGTTTCTTATAGCGGTATTGCACCTTTGCGGATCCCTTTGCCTCCCTTAAATAGAATTTTTCAAACATTATCTCTTCTAAGATTTTGCGGTTAAATGAACTCTATCAACGCATCGCGTGAATTGTATGCGCGTAGAATCAGCAAAGACGAAACAATTGAAACTTAATACAAAACGCTTCATGGTTTCGCTATGCTCGGCAACGCTTAACCCGTTCATTCGCGAAGAGAAAATAGGAGAATTGTGTGGCGGTAGCAGCACCATGCTTTGGATCTATTTTCCTTTGTTATATTCATTGAATTGTAAATGGCTACGACTATGATAAAACAAGAACTAAAGAACTTAGCCCGGCAATAAATCGCAAAAATCTCTGCTGCTTGCAGCGACCTCATTCGGGCATACAAAACCTCTATTTATCTAAGGTGCTCCTGGGGTTCCCTCCGACTACTTTCGTCTCTACTCGGAAAAACCTTTCTACTTAATTTATAATTTTCAGAGTATAGGAGTGGCTCCGGATCAGCACTCGTGATCATTCAGCTTCTAGGCGTTTGATCTTCTTTCGTTTTTCAATTAGTTCAAAAAGATTGATAGGAAACGCTAGTGTTTAAGATTCAAAAATAATTCAAAAGGCGCGTTGGGGTGTTGAGTTGTCTTCCACTTGTGCTTGTTTGTGATTCTCCTGCATCATACTCTTCTGGATAAAATATTCATGGACTTTTGTCCATGATCTCTTCTACTGACTTTCCCTGCTTCTGTATAGTAGTTTTGTTTTCCCAACTGGCATCTTCTTTTGGGTATCCCTTCCACTTGACCAAATATTCAAAATAGGTCTTTCTCATAGTCTTCTTGCCAATCCTCTGATCCAATGATCTTCTCTATCTGTGGTTTTTTCTGCTACAAGCATCTGCTTTTCCCACTTAATATGTCTATGACCTTTTGTTTCTCCTACTTCATCTTCCATGTAAGGTCTGATTACGATATGTTGAATATGGGTAATATTCCCACATCATCTGGCAACTCAATCGCCAGGCATTTGCATCAAACTTCACTATTCTAAGAATCATGCATGGCTTTATCTTCTTCATCTTCAACTTGTTATATGTTACTTAGGGGAACATTTCTTTCTGGTGTGCTAAATTTGATCTTCCACTTCAATTGAAGCTCTCGCTATGTTGATCAACTCTACGGCTTGTACTCTTGGATAGATTTTTTATAACTTCTCTGCGATCGTATAGGTGTATGCCGTTTCTGCGCGGGAATATTTTCTCGGTAGCTACGATCTCTCTCTTCAAGTCTCTCAACTCCCGGATACTCCTTTCATTTATACAATGTTGGAATGGCCTCTTTCGATGCTCTGTTGAGGTGAAGGTCATTTTATGCGGAAATTCTGCTTGTGGCGAATGCAGTCCCGACTATGAGTATGGAGTGACCAGGACTCCTCAATAATTTCCCCAAACTTATGTTTCACCACCTCAGTCTATCCATGTGTATGAGTATGATATGATGAAGGACAAATGTCCTATCTTCCACAATTTTACCAGTGACCAGCGAATTTGAAACATCTCACATGAGAGACAGTACTTTTGGGTAATCCATGAAGGTGAACAACTTCCTTGAAAAATAGAATTTTACAACGTAATGTTTGCATCACTCGAATCTTCAGCATGGGATAAAGTGTGCCATCTTTGAAAATCTATCCTACCACCACAATGGAATCACACCCTCTTTGGCATTCTTGGCGGAGTCCCAGCGAGAAAATCCATGCTTGGCTGCATCCCAAGGCCTCAGTATTGGAAATGGTACGATACAATCGAGTGTTTTTGTTTCTTTTCCTTTTCGCGAGATTCTACATCATTTACAAACTTTATCACTTGTCATCATACGGCGATTGATATGAATTTCTCAACTGTGCAAATTTTTTATTGTGGATGAAATGTCCAACCAATCCTCACTATGTTTTTCCTTCAAAGGTTATCCCTCGGTGAGCATTTTTGTATGCACAACTAATTTCCATTGAACAACAATCCATCCTCTTAAGAATGTATACCTATCCACTTTGGATCTATCTCTCAGCATAGGATTTTCACATGGTTCGTATGCTTCCTTGAAATTTGAATCATCACCAATACATATCCTTAAGATTGCTCGAAACCCCATGGTCTGACACGAGGAATTCTCTTGAGAATCAGACATCTCTACGCTCAATGCATCTACAAATTTTTTAGCATTACCATAAATATCGGTTAATAATAGAAAGTGAAATTTTGCATAAATTCTATTCATTTAGTGTTCCTCTAGTTTAACTTCTCATGTCTAGTTATGGATTGTAAAGCAGTTTATTGTTGTTTTCAGAATAAAATTCCTTTATGGAACAGATAGTGCCTCCATTTCTTCAAAGGCTTGAATTATGGCATAAAATTCTTTATCTGTATGTGGGTACTCCTATTTGCAGTCTCATTCATCTTATCCTTTGAAATGTCGCGACTGGTTTATTATCGCGGCTCCAGGGCTACTCAATTGCAACCCCACTTGCATCACATCTCCCCTAAAATGTCTTATCAAAATTTGGCAAAACCAGAATTGACTGCGGTTATGTCATACTTCTCTTTCAATATATTGAATCTCCTCTAGGCCTCCTCTGTCCATTTAAAAAAAAATTGTGTTTCTTCCATTGTAATCCATTATAGGGTGCACAATTCCACTAAACGGTGCAGTGAACTTCCTATAGAAACTTGCTAATCCATGGAAGATTCATAGCTGGTATACTCCTTGGTGATGGCCATTAACAAGATTTCTTTCGCCTTCACGGAACCGTGTTCAATTCATTTGAGAGGGAATCGCAAAACCAAATATTGATTTGCATGGCTGCATAGGGGGACTTCTTCGGTTATTAACAACTTATCATGTTGTAGTCTCATCATCACTAATGTCATATGTCTCTAGATTCTCCTCTTGAGTCTTGCTAAAGACCAGTATATCATACAAGATATACGGCTTCGGCTACCAATAAAATCTTTTAGTATTTCATTCCTTAACCTCATAAAAGTACTTGGAACATTGTTAGAAGCCAAATGGCATAACAAGCCTCATACAAACCTTCATTTACATCTTAAAGGATGTTTTCCAATCATCACCTTCCTCATCCTTATCTGGTGATATCCGCTTTTCAAATCTATCTTGAAGAAATTTTCTCCACTTAAACAATCCATTAAGTCATCCATTCTTGGAGAAATCTATGATGAGGTGATCTTTGTTAATGGATCTTGATTATGTACACATTCTCCATCCTCATCCTTCTTTGGAATCAACATAGTTGGTGCTTCACATGGACTCAAGATTTCTCTTACCATATTGACCCTTGTCTAACAATTCTGGACTTTGTTCTTTACTTCCTCATTCTCTAAAGGTGTCAATCTGTATGTTTCTTTGTTTAACAAAATTTCTCTTGGTATCAAATCAATATGATGGATTTTACTTCTAATAGGTGGCAACGAAAAAGGTATCTCGTCCACTACTATATCAACAAAAATTTCCAACAGTTCTTGAACTTCTTCAGGAAAATCATCCATTGAAGTGCCTGTAAGGATAACTCTAGGTTTCATCACCACAAAAAAAATGCATCTCCTATTATTTCTTGAATTCTTTCGGGGAGTTCCTTCCCATTCATGAAGTATGCTTGTGATGGATTCGTCTTTTACTTTATTCTCCTCTATTGGCAACAACATGTATTATCTGCCGTTCTTCTTCAAGATCTAAGTGTTTTTTATCCCACCATGAATGACATTTTTTGTCAAAGGCACGCCGTAGTCTTCCCAAAACATGACATACATCCATGGGAATCACATGCATAGAATCTCATCTCTATATCAACCTATTTTAAATTCAACAAGGCATTGTTTTGTTACCATTACACGGTGTCCTTGAAACCATGAGACCTTATATGGATTTGGATGTTCAATAGTCTCCATCTCCAGATTTTCTACCATCTCGTTTGAAATGAGATTATCTGTGCTTCTGCTATCTACGATGACCTTGCATACACTGTGTTTGGTTTTGCAAGTAGTATGAAACAAATTGTTTCTTTGGTTTGGGTTCTCTTCCTCCTTCTCCAGCTTCAAGAGGATTTTCTTCATCATCAAAGATCTTCTTTCATCTTCACCTTTAGTCTCTACATCTCGCTTCTACATTTACGAAATGTGAGCTTCACCTCCTTTCTTTCTCTTTCGAGACATTCCGAGAACTTGTAAGCCATGCAATGCCATGGAAGCGTAAATCCTTACCTCTCTCCTTTGCTTCTTCCTCTTCCTCTAGAAGGAATTCTTCCCGCACTTTGTCTTTCTCTAGAACTTCCTCCTCTTTCTATAAGTGATTGTATGGTTTCTCTCTCTCATTATTTTGGTTTTTGTGCTTTATCCTAGGAAACTCCCTTGCCTTTGCTTTGATACGCTTTTGTTTCATTGACTCTATTTCCAGCCAACTTCCCCTCTACCTTCAGAGAAATGTAACCTCATTGTCCTCATTTTGACATCATACTAATCTCATCACGGATTTCCTTACCTCCCGGGCTGTTTTATATGCCCGGAAATTTTTCCTCATCTTCGCTTTATCTCAGCGTATCGATCGATATTAAACGTAGGAGAACTTCCTTTGTGTACTCTTTCACTTTCATACCTTTTTTGTCTTAGAGTTCTGCAACTTCCACGAATAGATTTATCGATATCTTTGGGCATGAATTTGTAGCCGGTTTGGCTGTATGTCCCAATTCGTTATCTTATGTTTTCCTTTTCTTTTCCTCTTAACCATTTCATCCCACCATATGTTGCATGTCCTTTTAGCTTCCAGGTAGCGGCATGTCTCACTGTTTTCTCCTCATCAACATCTTCATAGCGAATTGAGAAATATTTGTCGGATCTTCAATCCAACAATTCTTCAACATCCAAGTTTCCCTTCATACATTGGGATCCTCTATCTTTTCTCTCTAGCTCCCAATTTAACAACTTCTCTCAACAAGTGTTCTTTGGAAACATCCTCTCTTGTAGCTTCTCCGATGACATTCTCGCCTACTGCTTCTTCTCTCTCTGCATCTCTAACGTCTCCAGCATCAGGTGAGCGTCTCTATGTTGCCTCCATTGCCTCCATTCTTGAAAGAATTTCTCGCATTTCCCTTTCTACATATCGATTGGATAAAGGTGCTTCTTCCCGTCTCCTTGGTGGCATTGTGTTGACTTTTTATCACACACAGAGTACAACTCAGCTCTTTTTCGCTGCAGTAATTTGAGACTCTACGACACACTTGATGCGATTCTCTCCTAAGGGGTCTGCGACCTCCCGATCAAGGATATTAATCTCTTGAGATGGATTATCTTCAAGACCTTAAATATTACAGGCGCTTTTACACATGTCCCCTTTTCATTTAGCGTGGGTCTTATGAATCCTATGGGCCTTCCTTAACACTTCCATTTCCTGATTTTCACGGGCAGCTCCTTTTCTGATCCCCTCTTCACAAGACCCAGCGGGCTCTGGTCAGGGCCACAAGCCTCTAACACCGCCCTTAACTTCGAAGCTTGGTGTATTTACTGCATGCAACTGGTCTCTTTCATAAACTTCAAACCAACCCGTTTTACTTAGAACCACATTTACCTACGGTTCATGCCCCCTCAGATAACCAATGGCGATGATCTCACTGCGCTTCACGAATTCATGATTTATGGATTCTTGACTCCTCGATACTCCAGATGCACCAAATTACCGAAACCCCAAGGGAACTCATGGCTGCTTGGCATGAAGTTTTCCCGATCCGATGGCACGGGGATGATCTCGCTTCCTCTAAACTGATCTACGGTCCATATGGACCTCGGTTTCCATAAATTTGGAATATTTTCTTCCCTCACAAATGGAAACCTACTCCAGGACATGAAGTCGGAAGAAGAGATTTAAGGTGCTTAACCTCCCCTTGCCTTATTGAGGATCAATGGATGTTAAGTGATCCAGATTCCTTAGAAGGGAGTCTCAAATCATACATGGCTTTCAACATGTTCATGCTTCCTGGTTGGTTTTGGTCTATGTCTCCGATCTTGACTCCAAAGCACTCCTTGCGAACTTAGAATATCTGAAGAAATAGCTCATGCATTACACTGAAATAGTCTTCTATGGTTATTCTGAGTAGGAAAGAAATGTTGTAAAAAATGTCATTCGGAAAATTAAATTTCACACGATATTATATTCAAACATAAAGAATATATTAACAAAGAAGGTGAATTTGGTGGGGTGTGAAAACTCATAATTTTGGTATACCTTCATTAAGGTATTATTTTGGTAGATTTTTATATTGGTAATAATACAACTTTTTAGTATTTTAATTTTTTACTTTCAAAATATAGTGATCTATTTTTGTTCTGGTATGTTCTGCCTCTATCTCTCCCAGACACCTTTAACAACAATGTAAAACAGGATTATATGATCTTGGAAAATACATGAGGGTAAATGTGGTTATATGCAAAATATTTGTTGCTCAACTTGTCGCAGGCATTTGTTTTACTTTCAATGTATATGCATTGTTGTTGAAACCTATGATTTGATTTGTTATATCATGTGTAGGTGGTTGTCTTCTAAAGAAATCCATAAAGAAAACATAAAATATCCAGGAGGAAATTCCCTCGTCTAATGTGTAAAATGAAAAAGTATCTACCTCCGGTATTTTTTAATGCACAACAACACTAACTCCTTTTTACCAAGTTAGGAGAATGAAGATGTGTGGACAGCACAGACCATCATGGATGGTGGAGGCACTTGGTCATTGGAGTTCATTAGACAAAAAAGAGCACATCGGCTGAGGAGGCTCTTATGGTGGAGAATATATAATTTGTCAATCTTGAATTGTATATTGATGGGTATATCTTCCCTAAATTGAAGGCAAAATCATGAGAGGTTGCTGGGATTTTGGATGTTATTTCCATTAACAAATTTGAAGGGGAGTTGTTGGTTGGGAAAGGTAGAGTGAGGAAAGTTAAAGGTAATTAGATGGTAGATATGTATAATGCTTTGCATTAATATTGATTATTTCCACATATTTATTACCCATTTAATTTTTATTTATCTTTAAAGCGTCAAATTCAGTAATGCTATTATAATTAGTAATTTTATTATTTTTTCATCTAGGAGTTGAATTACAGAGAGTGGGAGATACCACTAGATTTATACATACATAAAACAATCTTGATTGGATGGATTATTGTATAGAACGATGTGAAGAATACTATTGTATGTTATCATGGGAAGGGGTTTCTACATTGGTTAAAGAGGCTCAAAGTAATCAAGATACCAATATTACTTAGAAGGAAATTGAGGTTACATGCTATGGTTTAAAGATAAAGAGGAAGGTATATTTGACCCATTACACCCACATCATGTTTTAGTTTTTTCCAATATATTAATCTATGTGGTGTTTTTTTTCTATAATTTTCCCTAATTCTGACCATGTTTTGTGATTGGTAATGCATTGTTTACATGTGTCAATGTATTTTACAATTCAACACACATTACTATGTAGTTGCAATATTCATAAATTTTGTCAAAGGAATTTGGATGATGAGAATAAAACCTATGATTATTAGGATAAATGCAGTCTACAGGTCCTAATGGCTTTTATAAAGAAGTGGCGGAGACATCCAAAAATATTAGAACATAGAATGTTATGGGTATTTGGATGATATGTTTGAGTGTGACTTTAAATCCTTGAAGTTAGTTATGTTCGAGGTCAAATGGGAATTTTACATAGAGATGGAAAAGTCCACGATGGGAGCTATTATAGGCAGGCATTCCAATGGATTTACATGGACCAATACCACAAGGATGTTGAAGTGGGTGTTTTAAAATCTTATATTTCTTCAGCCCATTGTGAGCAAGTCTTTTATTCTTAGGTTCCAAGTAAAGCAAGTTGGTCATACATTGTTATATATATGAGTCAAGAGGAAGACCTGTAAATTATAATGTACAAGAAGAAGATGATATTGAAGGAGAAGAGGAATCAGAGGAGGCACACTAGGTAGTATGCAAGGTCAAGTGAGAAGAGGGAAGTCAAGGAAGTTGAACCAGATGTAGATGGCAATGTCCTTGATTATGATGATGATGATATTATCAAAAATCACATTATGATAGATTGTTGATATGGCTAATCCTTTCAACATCGATTATGAACTAGATTATATTGATGTAGAGTTGGATGAAGAATGTGGTAGAATGATAATTACAAAAATGTTAAGGAAATGTAGGAGGTATGTGATTATATATTTAATATCATTTATTTATCTTTAAAGAAATTTATTTATATGGGCTGTCATCATCATGGTTTGTGGATCATTATAAGTTATTATTTTTTGCAAAGCGGTCATCATAATCATTTTCATCAACATCATTGTCTTCTGTCTGATACGTTAGCCGGTTGTCCTTCGTCGATGGTAAATATCATTATTCCATTGTAAATGCATGCATTTGTCGTTTGTTTCATGCATAATCATTTAATGCTCATTTTCACATCATCATACGATTTAATCTGCCGTTGGTAATCAACATTGATTATTCCACCATACTCCCTCATCATCACATCCTTCGTCATACCACCATCATTGTCATTGTCATCAAATATTAAGCCAGACATCCATTATCATACTCGGAAAAAGCATTGTCGTCGCATTAATCATCATTAGATTTGTTTGTTATCTTGATTATCGTACATAATTCGCATTATCATTATCATTCATCTATGCGTCAACCAAAATAATGGTGGTCATGATAAATTGCGATAAATTAAGTAAAATTAGCCTATCATCGTTATCCTTGATCAAATGTCATCATTCCATTCCATCATCGTGTCGCGATAATCATCAATATTAAAATCATTTTTCATGTAAATCCCTTCAGTTGTCATTGTATCATAGCTTATCATAAGTAGTCTATCATCATCATCATCATTTTCATCATTGGTATCATCATCCGCAATTGCTTCTCATTTTACCCATTAAGTCATCCTGTCATCGTGGCATGCATGTTGTCTTAGTCATCATTGTTGTACCATTGATGATTATTACGTCGTCCTTCGTCATTTCATTTCCATCATCGTCATTCGTCATTTCCATTTCCATAATCATGTCGTCATTTCATTTCCGTCATCATCGTCATTTTCCATTGTCATCATCATCATCATTAGAAACATATTTGATTGCATGATAAATATCACAGTCTCCTACATAATAAATATCATAGCCTTATGTAAGTCCAATAAGGTTCTAAGGTAGTCCAAAATGATTTTAGAAGTCGGTGAGGGAGTGAATTGTTAAGGCACTCTGTAAGTGAAGTCACCGATTCGAACAGGACACCTCAAATCTAATACAACGAAATTTGTGAATCAGACGTGTGAATCCCCAAATGATTTGACAACTTATGCCCATGGATCATTATCTCAGCCACATGCCAATCCCGCAATTCAGGAATATTTAGCTAATAAAACAAAAGAAAAGGTTCTAAGGTATACATTTTATATGGAATTGACCAAACCCCAAATACTAAAGGACATTATAATCACAGGCAATCCTTTTCAATGGATTGTATTTCTTTAAAGGCCCTTTCTAATGCCTTTTGTTTCCATTGATGGATTTAATTTCTAAAATTGGTTTGGTTAATTAAGATGCAAGATTTTCCATTAGGATAATATTTACTATGTACCCCTTTCTGTAGATCTCCTAAGTGATCTACTCCTATCTTTAAAATTCCTTTAAATATGTTCTCCTTTGACCCATATTCTCTCATTACATCCCATATAGTATTGGTATTTTTCCTATGGACCTTAGCAAAATTGTGGGAAAACATTGTATTGGCTTAGCTCTTTAGTGTTCATTGGGCTTGTCTTTTATAGCAGTTTCCTCCTTCTATATAATGGTTTAGTATTTTCTTTTGATTGTTCATCTATACATCTTCCTATCTCTTCCTTATAAATATATGCAAATCTAGCCTCATCTACAACTAATTCTTAATTATCATTGATACTCTAGTCATATATCCAAGAAAAAACAATCATTCTTAGTAAAAAACATTCTTAACTTTTTTATATTGGATGACAACATAATCGTAATTTATTATCTTAAGTAGGCGTGATTGGCTCCTATGATTTAAAAAAAATTGAAATATTCATCCAATGATAGACAACTAGAATTGAGATTGTAGCGAATGGGATTTAGGGTTTGTTCTTCTTCTTCACTAACTTAAAAATACTAGATGATGTTTAGATTCAACACCTATTACCACCCAACATCTAATTCTAACTTGATCATTTGTGATAGAGTGAAAGACCAAGAACCTATTAATGATTCAATTATTCCTCATGTTTTTATATAGGCAAAAGTCTAATTCACTTGTACATTTAAATGTCAACATGGGTCTATTTTTCTTATGAGATGTTCATGTAATTTTTATGAAGGACTAGCATTCTTCATTTACCCTAATGAACTATAATGCACTATATTTCCTAAACTAGAGCTATTCTATTTTAAACAAAAGAATATATAAACTTTAATGTATCAAATGCGTTCCATTTAACAAAGTTTTGTAAAGTAAGAAAATTTTGTATTCCTATTAAACAGAAAATTCTAAACTACACAAGATCTACTATAAATTATAAGAAATATCTATGCTTAAATAAATCAAAATTCTACTCTATGTAAAATGTGATGAAAAATAACAAGGTTATTAATGGCGTACTTGAGTCCCTACTAAGGAGGTTAGAAAGCAAATTGTGGAAAATGTGATGGAATTGTAATTATGTAAATGGGCTCTGAAGTGTTTGGTGCAAATGTATATCAAAGGAAATGTTTTAAATTAATATCATGGAAGATAGGGCAAAATTAAATGTGTGATAAATTACAGCTGACATCTAATTTTTGAGAGTATATAGCAAATAACCTAATTTTTTTGAGTATATAACAAAGTAAAAAATTTGTTAACGGTGCAAGATTAAATTTGGAAATTCAAATGCATTTTCAATAAGGTATTGAAGATAAAATATATGATGACATAAAATTAATAGGATAAGTAATATAAAAATTTAAATGCATTTTGAACATGGGGTATATGTGAAGTGGCGGCTTTCATTGTTGAGCACCATTTATTTTTGAAATATATAAAAAAGAAAATTATAGCAACATATAAAAGAGTAGATGCATTTTCCATATAGACCAATGAAGGATGAGAATAAAAGTCTAACATATTAAAAAAATGCATTTTGTTATATAGAATGTGGAAATATAAGAATAGAGTCGTAACATGTATAAAATTTAAATTAAACTTTTATTTCAAGTATGTCAAAAATTGAAAGTTTGTTACATGCACCTACTTTAAAATTTGAAATTTACCAAAAATTAAAGTGTTACATATAATGAATTTCATTTGTCATATGGGTTGGGAATCTATGATTCGTAGAAATATGTACAAGCGAGTTGTGGAAAGAGATGAAATTGAAATAGAGCAAAAGAAAATAAATGAAAATGTATAAATGTTTGCCTATACATATGTATTTAAAGAAATTGGAATAACGGGTTGAGAAACAAGAAAGATCACGATGACTAAACTACGATGAGGGTGCATATGGTAGCTTTGGTTATTTTCTTGTGGCTTCCATTTCATTGATGTCGTGACTGACTGGTTTCAAGGGCCGTTCTCCACGGTACATTGGAATGCAGGAGCTACTGTTGTCTTTAGTTAGTGACTTCATTTGATGCCTTCGACCCATTCTTCAATGTAGCCTATCATCGCGGCGACTTTGATCTCATTGATTCTTTATGTTGAAAATTCATTTTCTAATTCACGTGGAAGAGTCGATAGAAAGATTAGAGAGCCTGATGAAAAGATTAGAGAGAGCCTGATGAATTTCCTCATTCTGTACTGCATATTTGACTAGCCATACATGGACGTGAGCTTGATCAAATTGAAGGATGTTGTAAAACTTTTCCAGAGACAAGGTATTCAACATAGAAACCTATTTATCGAACTCTTTCCTGGTTAAGGGAAAGGAGTTTGTGATTAATAGGGGGTCTTGGAAGTCGTTGGTTTTCCCTGCTAAGTCTATATTTGACATCTTTGTGAATAAATTAAATTTCTTCACTATGGCTTGTTCACATGACTGAACAATGAGACGCATGTTCTTTACTTTTTGCTTCCAACATGCATTCAATTGGCCGATCCGGTTTTTGGCTGGAAGATCTTCTTCTCTTCTTTTTGTTTCTGTCATATTGTTGACAATCTTGCCAAAAGGGATGACCATTTTTAAAATGAATTTTTCTTCATATTTTAATTCGGATTGCAAAATCTCGAGCAAGCTATGTGCCCTGGTTCCAAGGGAATCGATGGTTTGTGATCTTTTCCATGCCTGGGTAACCAGTTCCATTATTTTTTTGATATTATTCTCCGCATATCCTTTACAGGATGCGAGCAAGGTGGAGGATGCTTTTACATTGGGTGCAGGGGTGCCAGGCATGGTTATTGCCAAAGGATCGACAAGCAATGGCATAGGAATGAAAGTGTCTTCCAATTCCTTGACTCGGTCCTTCAGTTTGGCATTCTGGGTCTCGATGCGTCCAATGGAATCATGAAGTGTTTCTCCGGTCGTGGTGTGAAGTTGACAGATTTGGGACGGCTGCATGTTGGCAACGTCGACCTCTGAACGAGATTTGCCTTTGATATTTTTAACATTTTTTTTCTCAAATATCAATCTTTTGTTCCGGCTATCAAAAACAGCACTCTAGAACACGAAGGATTCATCTTCTTCAAAATTTTGGGTAACAAATATGTCCATTGGATGGCTATGGTGGATGTCGTATTGGGGCTGATCAAGGAAGGGGAACATGGCATCTAGATCAGTGTCAGCATCCATGTTCTGAATCTGAATTTTCGGCTCTTCTACCTGACCCACATTTTTTTTTCTCTTCTTCTCCACTGGAATCTTTTGAGAGCTATCAATTTTAGAGTGAGGAGGGTTGTTATCTCCTCCTCCATTTGAAGAACTCTGGGTTTCTTTGTTGTTGTGATGGGTCGTTGGAGCGATGCTCTGGGATGTCGTACTTTTTGGAGTGGTATTTGCGGATTGAACACTCTTATCATTGGGGCCTTTCCCCTGTTGCATGTACAATTTAGTGCAGCTTTGCATTGTCTCTACGCCATCGGTATCAGAGGCAGGATCGTCATTGTCTATGTTTTTGGGTAGGTGTTCATTTACAAAACAATCGTCGACGCCAAGTGATTGTAAATGTTGTCTAAAAATATCATAGGGGTCAAATCCTCTTATGTCTTCAGCATATCTAAGGTTGGAGATGCTAAAATGTGCTGCGAAATCATCAATTTTTTTGACATTTTTCAAGATGAACTCCCCTATTTTCCAAGGCAGAGGAATGAACTGTGTTTTTTTCTTCCTTTGGAACAGATGGAACCAGTAGTTGTATTGACGTGCTACTTCTGCAATAAAAATTTTGTCCGTAATGTGAAATGGAAGGAGAGCAGGTTGTTCCCTGGAGCCAAAAATTCTTATGACAGTGTAATTATCCAAATGTAGGAGTGTCCCCTTATTGTCCAAAAACTAGTTGCTTGTTCAGATATGCGGGGAGCATTTTCTCCTAACAAAAAAACTTTGAAAACAGACAGGAAGCCATTAAAAACCTCATAAAAACAGTGGAAATCCTTGTGCTTCCACAAGGCCTGGTACCAGAACGTTACTGGGTGGGATTCGCAGTTGACTTTTTTGGATAGAGACAATTGCGGAAATTAACAGGAATGTGCTATTGCAAAAACTAAATAGGATGACATATAAAATTTCTTTTCCCTTTTGTAGCTTGACAATTGGGAAGATATTTCATGGGAAATTAACCTGCCCCAATAAAAAAGGGCTTGTCTGTTGACTGTGAAATACAAAATATAAAGAGCCATGCGGGAAACAGTACCTGTGGACTCCTGTCCCATTATTCTTGTAAACAGCCAGGCAATTTCCCGAAATGGATTTCTAAATGAACTAACCTGCATACTTGTAATATCTTCAGGAACTAGATTCGGACTTTCCAAAAAATGGGGCAAGAGGTCCAATCCGTTATTATGCTTTGCTAGGAATTGTTTGCAATCTTCTCCTTTGAATGTCAATGTTGGTTCGGGCAATTTCAGCATCTAGTGGAAGACCTGAGGTGAAAAAGAAATAGAAGATTCATCGTGCAGTGGAATAATTATTTTCTCTGCAATAAATTTATTGGCACACGAAGAAACCAGGTCCTTACAGTCAAAAACCTCAAGGACACAGCCTGCATGAGCAATCACAAAGGTCCAAATTACTTGGTTCTCTGTGGTAGGGGTTGAGTAATAATAAAATGACCTAGACCAGTGGAAGTTATGGTCCTCATGCCCAAAGGTCTTCACTATATCTCCACATAACTGGTGCCGAGTTGATTCCATAGATTTATGAGAAGATTTATTTGCTGCAGATGATGGTTTAAATGAATTGTTAGAGAGAATAATGTAACGTTTTGCTAAATCTTGGTTAAATGCTTGTGAATGGGAAAGATCCTCGAGCCTTTCGCTAATTAATGAAAACCTATGTTGGTGGTGCATGATGAACTGTTAGCAGTAAAATTTATTTATTGCATATTTAGAAATGCAAACATAGCAGGTAGGGAGAAGAGAAATTAAGGAATGGAGGTTTCGTGAACATGCCAAGGGCACGCCATGTGAACGAGATTTCATGATTTTGAAATGAACACTCACAAGGGATAATATAGTCTGCCCACAAATTTTCGTTTAATGTGCATGAATACAAGATGTCCTCGAGCCTTTCGCCCATCAAAGACAATACATACAGTTTCTGCATAATGACTTGTAAGAATTAAATGCCATTAATTCCATATTTAGAAATAAGATATGTATATATATATATATATATATATGACTTTTTATTTTCTTTTATTATAGACAAGTGTGAAGGTGACAGAGAGGGTGAAGAGAAAGGAAAGAATGGCAAGCTCTGAAAAGCAGTCAGACGGGATTCAAAAAAGGGTTACAGAGATAGTCAGGACAGCCGAGTGTTGCACGATGAAATTTCATGTTTCGGAATTTTTTAGTGCAAAATGTGTAAAAGGGAAGAGATCATGATGGGGCAGTTGAGTGATTGGTTTGTATATTTGCAGAATTCCGCCAAAGTGGCTAAGTATGGAACAANGGAAATTGCTAATTGCATATGTGGCAATAAGATCTTATATATAATTGCCAACTGCTAATTGCAAAGGGGCGCGGATACAAGAAACAACGACTACGAACTGAATATTTCTTCAACTAGCCAAACCTACGATTCACCAAAGAAATTTGAACAAATGGCGAAGTATGGAAAGCAGACAGACGGGCTTCAAAATGGGGTGACAATAGTTCCACTAAATATGCGAGGACCCGACAGTTAAATTGTATTTCTCAAAAAATTTCAGTGCAAAAATGTGCAACACAGAAAAGGGCATGATAGGTGGACCGTAATACGGAAAAGCGTATGATCTAAGAACTGTTGCAATTTTGAATATCTGTCAATTTGTATATACCAGAGCTCTAAATGTTGTTTGGAGGTCACGGAAAAGTAGAATTGCAATGTTGACCCGACCAACGTGCAAGTCTTCCTGTCAATTTGTATATGAAGGAACTATGGGTGCCAGTTGTGGGACAGGGAATAGTAGATGGTCAATTTAAAGAAAGGGTAAGCGGTCGTTGGAAACGCAAACGCGTGAATCTACGAAGCTGTGGAGCAACGCATTGTCAAGAAAAAAACGATTAAGTAACCAGGAAGAGAAACTAGAGGGAATAAAAGAGTGGGAAAATACAGAGGCGGAAGGCAGTTTTAGTAAGTGCGAATTGGTTTCAAAGAAGCGCCATCGTTGCAAAACCATGATCTACTAATTGCTAGCAAATGCGTTGTTGAAGATTACATTTTATTGCAACGTATGCATGTAGCTATGTTCTTGATACATTATTCCATGACTGTAACATATCAACTTAACCACTAAATTTCCTTTTCTACTAATTGCCAGCAAATGCTTTGTGGAAGATTAGATTTTATTGGAACGTGTGCATGTAATTGTGTTCTTGATACATTCTACCATCAGTGCAACATATTAACTCAAGTATTAAACTTATTGCATTATGGGTTGTTAGCATTAAAACTTATTAATTGCATGTCTAGAAACAAGAATAACGATTTGCTGCAACATTGTACATTGGTATTAGTAAACACAAGATCGAAGAAGTACGAGAGCACCGAACCATGCCAATTAGAACATGCGTTAAACCCAGAAAAGAGGCAACAGCGAAGAATGCAAGGCAAAAAAATTTTAATAGCAAATCCATTTAAAATAAAAAAAAACTAAGAAAAACATCGAGTATTGTACATCTATGCTTAGAAATTGGACCCAGTTCTTCAGGCCAAAAAATTGAAGGTATCTGTGACAAACACAGGCACGGGTTCTGCAGTATGCAAGATCCTTGGAGTTTTCTCGTCAATGAATCATCCTCCGCTGAAATTGATATTTTTCAGAAGATTTTCCTCAGAAAGAAGACGAAAATGGTTGCAGGGCAAGTGGAATAGCCCTTAGCTGAAACCGCCTCTGCATAGTCCAAAAACATTCAGTAGCACATCTTGAACGTGCAATTATAGAGGCCTAAATTAGTCCATTCTGGGCAGAAGGAGATGACTAGTAGGAAAATGCGTGGCAGGAGAGAGAGTTTTGGACCTGATGCCCGAAAATGTTAAACAATATTTTTTTGGCGTGAAATATATCTCTAGAAGAATCAACATATCATTGCTTTACACTGAAACTCTTCCACCCAGAACGAACTAATTTGGAACTCTGGAATTCCTACTTTCATGGTGCAAAGTGGTTGTTGTGTTCACCGTCAGTTTCTTTTCTGAAACTCCTTTTGGTGTTGTCATGACTACGATCACCAAGCCGGGAAGGTCCGTTCATTATGGTTGATTTCAATTTGGGTGCAGGAGTGGGAATATTCTTTGCATTGTCATCATCCATTGTCGTATCATCGTCCATCAGATCATCTTCTTCCGGCTTGGAATTCATGGCATCAAAAATCTGTGATAGCAATGACTGCAACTAGGCAGGTTCTCTGACCAGCTAGGGTTGCGATGGAATTTTTTGGCTTGAAGTATATCTCTCGATGTACCAAGGGACCATCTCATTTTTTTCTCCTAGGCGGAGGGAGATGAATAGTAAGAATATGCCCTGGAATAGTGGAACCTCTGGCCATTATGCCCCAATGTGTTTACTGTGTGTGGAGAGAACTGCTACCAGAAGTTATTTAGAATTTCCATTTGGTCAGGATGATGTTTGAAATGAAAATAGGGGAGGGATAATATAAGCCTCCGCAAATTATGGTTTAATGTGTATCAATGGAATATCTCCTCGAGCCTTTCGCTGATCAATGACAATTTCTAGGGTTCGTGTGGAATGAGTTGTGACCATCACAACTCACTAATTGCACAATTAGAAAAAAGTGTGAACATGGCGGTGACAAAAAAATGTTGGGTATCTGTTATATTCTTTGCATGTGTGTGTGTGTGGGTGCGTCAGATACGACAACTGCATCTGACGATCCCTTAGCGGATTTTGCTATTTTTAGCGGATTTGTATATTAATCCTGGATTAAGGGATTAGGGTTTTGGTATCTACGGAATACCTAAAAACATTGTATATATTGTATGGCGAATGGTGAAATTCGAT
>SNQJ01S0017462.1:75520-90137 GCA_010110895.2 Picea sitchensis
ATTCAAATAGATTCCACGTGTCACATAGATAGAGAATAGTCAGAAACTTGATCACCAACCCTTTAGTAAACCCTCATATTAACTTCCTAATCCTTCTCAAAACATAGTTAGAAGAAGAGGGGAATTGTAATATCCCTAATTCCACAGATCAGAATATATGCCTCTACTAACGATTATTGGTTGTCGGAACTGACACACTTTGGGTTTATGGATGTGTTTAGTGATTGGTTTTAACATGCGTGGTAATGTTGCATGTGATTACGGTTGTTTAATAGTATACAAACAAGTACGTGAAATATAAAGGCACAGAACAACTGCAACAATGTAATGACTGGGAATGTCATTGGGTACAATGTCGCATGCGGCTAAGTAAAATAAATCTCTCGACTAGATCATAGACAAAAGTATCTTAGCCGGAGTACAATAAGAAAATTGAAACAATGGTACCCAAAAATAGAACAAGGATGTTGGATCAATGGTTGAGCTGTAGGATCTATTGCATGCTACAGAAAATCATATGGAAATTGTTGCAAGAATAGAAAGTTCTCCCTAGTGGCTAAATTCCTTGCATATTCCTAGAATATGTCTCAAAAGATGTGCCCTGGCCTCATCCACACTCTCTGTTTATGTCCAACTGAAGATCGACCTTCTACAAATATGTACAGACCTCGAATGGATCCCTCTGGGGGATGCACCCCAAATGCGGCCAACAACTACACCCTTGATATTCTCCCATCGAAATCTGATTTTAATAGTCTCAAATTGAGCACCCTAGGCTCCTTTGTAATGGGTGAAAATGGTTTCTCTGGATCTGATTTAGTGATCTCTCGAGAACCCTAAATGTATCCTCCCCAATTGTCGCACCCTCACTGGTTGACTGATGCGCCCAAGATGATTTATCTGTCGGAATCTAATGAGAAACTAGTCAATAGATGCACCTTGCCTTCCTCTCAACTCGGTTGGAAGGGAATCATTGGATTCTCCTTGGATGGGACAAGTCGAATCTCTAAGTCTCCTTAGAAGTTGCACCCTCACCCTGAATAAGTGTGCCCTTGCTGCTGCAACTTGTGTAATTGCTTCTAAATATCGATGGAAGATTTGTATGATATTCCCGATGACTAGGGTGTGCCTCTCAACACCGAAATCAACCTCTAGGTGTATTCATCTTGGAATCCACAAAGTCATTGATTCGCCTGAACCTGTGAAGTCGCCTTAGAGCTCACTCTCAAATCATAAAATCTGCATAATGAGGAATTAGGTTGCTTCTCCTCCTCATAGACTCCTCCAAAACCCTAATTCGTTGTTGACTTCTATTTTTAGCTCAAAATCACTTAAAGGTGCTTTTACCAACTTTTCACTTAATGTCACTTTCAAATTATAACATTCTCTAGTAAAGTAACGTCAAGTGATCATGTTTTCCCTTGAATCTCCTTGGCTATAGTATAACGGGGATGTTTAGACTACTGAGTCCTCCTCTCTGGATATCCTACTTAGAAAGGGACATTACAGTCCTCCCTTCTCAAGATTGATTTTCCTCAATCAATACCAATCTAGAGTGCTGCAAAACTTGCTCACTCTCCCAAGTAGCATCCTCCACTGGAATCCCTCTCCATCTGATCAAACACTCCATGATGAACCTTCTCCTCAATCTTCACTCTCGGAACTCCAGTACCTCCTCAGGAACCAACTCTAGATACCCCTCCTCACTTAAAGATGGAATATCCTCTGAAGTTTTGATGAATTGTCCCACAGCTTTCTTGAGACAGGAAACGTGGAACACATTGAGAATTTGACTCCCATCTGGAAGCTCTAACTCGTAGGAAACTTTTCCTACCATGTGTATGATCCTGTAAGGACCATAGAACCTGGGCTTGATGTTTTTCGCCCCACTCTTCTTCAAAGATGACCGCCTATAAAGTTGTAGCCTCATGAATACCAAATCCCCAACCTCGAAGCTACGCTCTATGATGTCTCTGTCTGCACTCACCTTTTGTCGATTATGTGTCATCTATATATTCTCTTTGAGTACTTTGAGAATCTCCTAACTCTCTACGATATAGTCTTTGGCTTTGGGAGCTTGGCTATCTCTGAAAACCAAGTCAAACAAAGTGGGAGAGTCATACCCATATAATGCTCGAAAGGGGGTCAAGTCGATGGACATGTGGAAGGTAGTGTTGTAAAATTTCTCTCCTAGATGTAGCTACCTCACCCATGCTCTTTGTTGTCTACTCACATAGTTCCTCAATTAACCCTCAACCTACTTTTTTACTATATTTGTTTGTCCATCAATCTAGGGGTGGTAACTGGTGCTGGGTGTCAACTCTGTCCCCACCAATCTGAATAACTCCCTCCAAAACATGTCAATAAATCGACTGTCCCTATCACTGACGATGTTTTATGGAAACCCATGAAGTCTAAAAAAATTTCTAAAGAATAGCTCTGCCACCTGTACTTCGTTGTAATTTGTCAAAATGGCATATAAATGTGCAAACTTGGTCAATTTGTCGACCACCACATAGATTAAATCCTTACCCTGAACCTTGGGTAGGCATGTAATGAATTCCATGGAGATGCTTTCCCATTTCTGCTCTGGAATGGGAAGTGATTGAATTAACCTTGTTGGAAGAGTTTTCTTTCACTTGTTCTGCTGACAAGTCATGCACTCACTTATACGTCTCATCACATCTTGTTTGATACCCTTCCAAGAGAATCTCTCTAAGAACTGCCTATAGGTTTTGAAAATCCCATGATGGTCTTCTAGTGGGGAGTCATGTACTGCAGCCAAAATCTTCTTCTTGAGACCTGATCCTTGAACTAGATAGACTCGATCATTGTAGAAGATTACTTCGTCAATGAATCTATACCTAGCATATTCTACCTGCCCATCCAAAACCTCACAAGAAACTTGTTCTTGGAATATTCCACTAACAAGTGGGATTTTCAATCTGTTGAAATCTCCATAAGGGAACAAGATACTGGTCTCCTAGACAATGCATCCACCACAATGTTCTTATTAACCTTGACATACTCTATGTAAAAATAAAAGTCCTCGACCTTTGTCACCCACTTCTGTTGACACTCATTGAGATCCTTCTACTCAAGGAAACACTTCAATTTGTTATGGTCTGTCTTGAACACAAATTTGTTGTCCACCAAGTACTGTCTGAATTTGGTCAAGGCATGCATGATTGCAAGCATTTCCTTGTCATAGATCGAGTAAAGTATCTCGTGTTGACTAAGATTCCTACTCTCAAACATAATGGGGTGTCCTCCCTACATCAAAACTTCAATGATCCCCTCTCCTGATGCATCACACTCCAATAGAAACGGTAGTGTGAGGTATGACAATGCTAAAACTCGGCACATGCACATGACTTCCTTCATGTGATCAAATTCCTTCTGTGACTCGTTGGTTCAGATGAAAGCCCCATGTCTAGTGAGATCGATGAGTGGTGCCCCCAATTGTGAGAAACCTCTCATAAACCTCTTGTAATAGTTTCATAACCCAAAGAAACTCCTAAACTCTGTCACGTTCTTGCATGTGGGCCAATCCAAAACGGCCATGATCTTCTCTTGGTGAAAATGTACCCCTTGTGTGTTGATAATGTGGTTTAAATAAAGAAGCTTTTTCATTCCAAAATCACACTTTGACTCCTTGGCATATAGTGATTGGGACTACATGATGTTGAGTACCTCATCCAAGTGCCTCAGGTGCTCCTTCCATGTCTTGATGTAAACCAAGATGTCGTCGAAGAATACCAATACTGATTTCCTCAAGTGATCCCTGAAAATATCATTCATGCAAGACTGAAATGTAGTTGGTGCATTGGTTAGACCAAATGGCATAACCAGAAACTCAAAATGACCAAAGTGGTATCTGAATGTCGTCTTCTCTATATCCTACTCTTGAATGTGGATCTGATGATATCCAGAGCGTAGATCAATCTTAGAGAAGAAAACTTCCCCATCCAGTTTGTTCATCAACTCATAAATTTGTGGGATAGGATACCGGCTTTTTATGGTTTTCTTGTTCAAAGCCCAATATTCTATACGCATCCCCATTGTACCATCCTTCTTTAGGACTAAGACAACTAAAGAAGCAAATGGGATACTCTTGGGTCTGATGTGTCCCATCGCTATAAATTCCTTTATTTCCTTCTCTGTCTCATCTTTGAACCTCTAAGGATGATGATATGGTGTTGTAATCATGGGTTTAACACCCTCCTACAACTCAATGGTGTGTTGAAACCCCCTGTCAAGTGGTCTCCCTAGTGAAATCAAACCAAAAACCTATTGATGTCGCCCCAACAAAATCTTGATCTCTTTTTGATATTGTTGTTGACCATATGAATCCCTCAGTTTGGTGATCAAGAACTTTGTTTCATAAGGTAACTCCCCATGATTTAAAATCCTCTCCATCCTCTTGGTCGAAATTGTCTTGGGTGCTCCCGTCGACATGCCCCTTAGCACAATCCTATTCCCCTCACTGTCTCTAAACCCCATCTCAAGGATTTGGTAGTTGGTCATGATATTTACCAAGGTGATCAACCACTAGACTCCCAACGCCACATCTATGTCAAATAGGTCAACTACATAAAATGTGTGTCTCATTGTGTAGTTATCTAGATTTACCTCCAAGTCTGGGACTCTATCTATACACTCCACTATGTGGCCATCTACTACTGCAACATCAAACTCCTTTGTCTGAAGTGCTCACTTCGATACCAATCAAGCATCAATGAAGTTGTGGGTGGCCCCACCATCTATCACGTAAATTTCTCAATGTCCCTTAATAGTCCCTCTTATCCAGAGACTTTCATACCTAGGAATACCAGAAAGGGTCATTATGAATCCTCTCTTTGTTGATGCACGTCGATTAGCCTTCTCACAAGCCTATGGTACTACCAATGGTTGGGCCCCTACTGGTGTCAGTGGTCTCTGTGGATGCTACTCCTCCATCGATGGTGGCTCCTCCTCTGAGCTAGTGGATCCATCATCTTGTTCCCCCTCATCATTGTCCACATTTTTTGTTTCCACCTCAATATAATGGATCTCTCCCTTTCCCATCCACCTATGGTCGGGGACCCAGGGGTCCTTGCAAGTGAAGTAGAGATTCTTCCTCATAAAATCTCACCTTGTCTCATCATCCAACTTCTCCTTTCCCCTACATTCTCTTTGGAATGGCTTCATGTCTTTGCCCTTCTGTGGCACAAAGGATTTGGAGAAAATTTTAGTTTTTGGCACTGAGTTTGCTAGATCTCTAGTGCTTATGATGGAATCATGTAATGTGTGAGGCCTATAATCCTTTACCCATCCTCTCAAGGGTTCTGTGAGCCCCTCTTTGAAAAGCATGACCAAACTGGGCTATGAAATATCTATCACCGCCATGACTACCCTATGGAACTCTATGGTGAATTCCTTTGGCGTTCTAGTCTACCTAAATTGAGCTAAGTCCCTGAAATGGATCTCTAGATCCCTCTTGTCAAACCTGTCCATGATCCTCTTTGTGAACTCCCTGTACGAAGTGATGTGACTATGACCCAACTTCACCAGTCCATGATGCCACCACTCATGTGCCCCACCCTCCAAATGCAAGGTAGAAAAATTGATGGCTCAGTCTCTGTCATCTGGTTGAGCTTGTAGTACATGTTCATTTTTTGTACCCAAGCTCTAGCAGTGCATTTGGATGATCCATCGAAAAAATGTATAGTGAGTTTACCAACTTTCCAAATGAAGTCTATGTTATGACCCTGTTGTTGTTTTTTTCCTCCCCTCTAAGTATCTCTGGGATGGTTCCTGAGCATGAGTCCACAATACTCGACTAGGGTCATATCCTAATGGAAATATGGTCCCACTGTTGCATCCTCTCTCCTATAGTCGAAAATATCCTCTTCTTGTGTCGGTTGCCTCGATGTTATCGGTTGTTGTGTTTTTGTTGGGGGTGCCCTCTGGAAGCTGGGGAATAATGGTCTGGGAATCCTACTCGAAGAAGTGTATTTGTTAGTAGGTGAATGGGGTTTGTTTCTTTCCCCTAAGTTCCCCTACACTGCATGTGGGGCCTGTGTTCCCGGTGTGCTCCCTGTGGCCAACCTGTCGTCCATTTGTGCCAATGACTGAGTCATATATTGCTGACTAACCACTAATTTGTTGAGAACCTGCTTGAAGGTAAGCTCTGGTTCCATGGGGGCCTTTCCACTATCCCCTGGTCTCTCATATATGTCTCTCGTCATCCTCTCTACCTCACGCTCTTCCCTTCTCTCTACTTCCCTATGCACCTCTTCCTCTTCCTATGAACTAGGAGGAAAGGGGGGATAATCTGGCCTAGGTCTCCTCTCCATGCATCTATTGTAAGTGACATATTCGTCACCTATGTGCTCACAGCTCTATGGTTACTCTACTGAACCCATCGACTTTAATCACAGGCTAGCGAGACTAAATCTCTAATACCATTGTAATATCCCTAATTCCGCAGATCGGAATATATGCCTCTACTGACGATTATTGGTTGTCAAAACTTATACACTTTGGGTTTCTGGATGCATTTAGTGATTGGTTTTAACATGCGTGGTGATTTTTCATGTGATTACATTTGTTTAACAGTATATAAGCAAGTACGCAAAATATAAATACATAGAACAACTGCAACAATGTATTATGAAAATGACTGAGTACAATGTTGCATGCGGATAAGTAAAATAAATCTCTCAGCTAGATGACAGACAAAAGGATCTTAGCCGGAATACAATAAGCAAAATGAAACAATGATACCCTGAAATAGAAGAAGGTTTGATGAATACCCCCCCTTCTCTCCTAAAGGGTCTTCGACCTCCCGTTCAAGGATCTTAATCTCTTGAGATAGATTATCTCTTTCAGACCTTCAGTGGCCCTGGAACGCTTTACACATGTCCCCTTTTCCCTTTAAGCGCGGGTCTTATGGAACTTGGAGGCCCCTTCCTTAGAGCTTTACAAACTCTGAGTTTCTGGGCGCTAGATCCTTTCCTCTAGTCCCCCTCCTTCACACAACCTCGGGCTATGGTCTGGGGATAAGCCTCCTAGTGCTTCGCAACTTCGGGCTTCGGCTTCCTTGCGTGCAGCTGGTCTCTTTCTATGTGAACTTCGAATTAACAGAGTTACTCATAACCATATCTATGGTTCACGACCCCTCTAATAACCAACAGCGGTGATCTCTTTGCGACTTCATGATTTAGGGATTCTTGACTCCTCGATACTCTGAATGTTTCGATCCATGAATCCTCGCAGGAACTCACAGCTAGGAACCACATAAATTTTCCCCGATATGACATCCTGGGACGATTTCACTTCCTCTGAACAGATCTACTGTCCATATGGACTTCGGATTCCATAACTTTAGAATATTTTCTTCCCTTGCAAACAGAAACCTCCGAACATGCGAAGTCCAAAGTACTTCAAGGTGTAACCTCCCCGCACCTTATTGAGATCTAACAGTTGTTCGTGATCCCAATTCCTTCCGAAGGGGTCTCAACTGTCAATTCACAACTTTCAACATATTTCTCCCTTATTTTTGGTTCTTGGTCGTTGTCTCTCCTGAGATTGACTCTGACGCACTCCTTGCGAACTCATAATCTCTGACAAAATTCAGACTTAGTGATTTCTTCAAAAGAAAACTATGTACGCACTCCTTGCGCTTCACAGTCCTATTCTCGACACTTAGTCGATTCATGACCTTATGCACTCCTTGCAACAATCGGCCTAAGATTCCCGCTATCTCCTCTGAGCTTCACTTCTCAAACCCTTTGACTCCTCAGAGGGATACTTCGACACTTAGTCGAACTTCGAGTTTGTGCACTCCTTGCAACAGATTCTTATGTAATACTTAACCTCTTGCGGGCGACTGTGCACACCTTGGAGCAGTATCTTTGCAATCCTTTCAAATGGAACGTTTACATTATCTCTTCTGATCTCCTGAGTCAAAACAGACTTTGTCACTCCTTGCAGTAGATTATCTTGCAATACTTAGTTTCTTATAGCGACTGTGCACACCTTGCAGCAGTCCCTTTGCACTCCTTGCAAATAGAATTTTCACGCTATCTCTTCTAAGATTTTGATTCGAAATAGACTCTATCAACACACTCCTTGTGAATTGTATGCACACCTTGCATGAAATCAACAAAGATAAACAATTGAAACTTATCCAAACACTTCATAGTTTCATATACTCAACAACATAACCCATTCATTCATGAAAGAAAAATAACAGAGAATTGTAAACAGTAGCAACACCATGCATTGGATCAATTTTCCTCTGTTATATTCATTCAAATGAAAATGGCTACAGCTATGATAAAACAAGAACTAAAAACTTAGCAACAACTAAATCATAAAAATCTCCTACTAACTTGCAGCAGCCTCATTCGGGCATACAAAACCTCTATTTATCCTAGAGTGCTCCTAGGGTTCCCTCCGACTACTCGTCTACTCCAGAAAAAAAACTAACTTCTACTTAATTTATATTTTGTTCAAGTATAGGAGTGAAACTCCCAGATCACTCATGATCACTCGGCTCCCAAGCGTTTGATCTTCTTCAGTTTTCAATTAGTTAAAAAAGATTGACAGGAAACGCCAGCGTTTAAGATTCCAAAATAATTCAAAAGGCACGTTATGGTGCTGAGTTTTCCCTCCATGTGTGCTTGCTGGTGATGCTCCTGCATCATACTCCCCTAGACAAAAATTCATGGAATCCTATCCATGAGCTCTTGCACCGACTTTCCATGCTTCTGGATATCAACTTCATTTTCTCAACCGGCATCTTCTATCGGGTATCCCTTCCACTTGACCAAATATTCAAAATAGGTCTTCCTCCTGGTCTTCTTACCAATCCTTTGATCAATGATCTTCTCCATCTGTGGATTTTCTGCTACAAGCATCTGCTTTTCCCACTTAATATGTCTATGACCTTTTGTTTCTCCTACTTCATCTTCCATGTAAGGATACAGGTCTGATATGTTGAATATGGGTGATATTCCCACATCATCTAGCAACTCAATCTCATAGGCATTTGCATCAAACTTCATTAAGATCTTACATGGCCCTATCTTCTTCATCTTCAACTTGTTATATGTTCCCTTAGGGAACATTTCTTTCTTGAGGTGTGCTAGAACCTGATCTTCCACTTCAAATTGAAGCTCTCTGCTATGTTGATCAACTCTACGCTTGTACTCTTGGATAGATTTTTATAACTTCTCTCTGATCTGGCTATGGAGATTATGCATTTCTGCAGGAAAATATTTTTCTCCAGCCTTTCTGATCTCACTCTATTCCAAGTCTCTCAACTCAGATACTCCTCTAGGCTTCATTCCATACAATATTTGGAATGGCCTCTTTCCAGTGCTCCTATTTGGTGAGTCATTTTATGCAAATTCTGCTTGTGGCAGAATCTGATCCCACTGACTATGATGCTCAGTGACCAGACTCCTCAATAATTTCCCCAAACTTATGTTCACCACCTCAGTCTATCCATCTGTCTGAGGCTGATAAGATGAGATGAAGGACAAATCTGTCCCTAACATCTTCCACAATTTTCTCCAGAAATGACCAACGAATTTGGTATCTCTGTCTGAGACAATACTTTTGGATAATCCATGAAGTCGAACAACTTCCTTGAAAAATAAATTTGCAACATGTGTTGCATCACTAGTCTTCTGGCATGGGATAAAGTGTGCCATCTTTGAAAATCTATCCACCACCACAAATATGGAATCACACCCTCTTTGTGTTCTTGGCAGTCCCAACAGAAAATCCATGCTTATTGCATCCCAAGGCCTCTCTGGTATTGGAAATGGCTGATACAATCCAGTGTTTTGTTCTTTTCCTTTTGCAGATTCTACATCTATTTACAAACTTTATCACTTATGTCCTCATACCTGGCCAGTGATATGAATTTCTCAACTGTGCAAATGTTTTATCATGGATGAAATGTCCAGCCAATCCTCCACTATGTTTTTCCTTCAAAAGGTTATCCCTCATTGAGCATTTTGGTATGCACAATTGATTTCCCTTGAACAACAATCCCTCTTAAATCATATACTCTATCCACTGGATCCTATCTCTCAGCACAGGATTTGCACATGCTTCGTATGCTTCCTTGAAATTTGAATCATCACAATACATATCCTTAAGGTGCTCAAACCCCATGGTCCTGACCTGAAATTCCTGCAGAATCAGACATCTCCTGCTCAATGCATCTACAAATTTTTTAGCATTACCATAAATATGTTTAATGACAAAAGTGAAATTTTGCATAAATTCTATTCATTTAGTGTTCCTCTAGTTTAACTTCTCATGTCTTGTTATGAATTGTAAAGCTTGGTTATTGTTGTACAAGACAAATTCCTTTGGAACAAGATAGTGCCTCCATTTCTTCAAGGCTTGAATTATGGCATAAAATTCTTTATCATATGTGGAGTACTTTCTATTAGTCTCATTCATCTTATCACTGAAATATGCAGCTGGTTTATTATCTTGGCTCAAGACTACTCCAATTGCAACCCCACTTGCATCACATCTCACTTGAAATGTCTTTCCAAAATTTGGCAATCCCAGAATTGGTCGTTATGTCATCTTCTCTTTCAATATATTGAATCTCCTCTCGGCCTCCTATGCCCATTTAAAATAATTGTGCCTCTTCTTCATTGTATCCATTATAGGTGCACAAATTCCACTAAAATTTTGATGAACTTCCTATAGAAACTTGCTAATCCATGGAAGATTCTCACTTCAAACATACTCCTTGGTGATGGCCATTATTTGATTTCTTTCACCTTCTCTGGAACCATGTTCAATTCATTTGAAGAGATCACAAAACCCAAGTAAATGATTTTTGTCTTCATAAAAGAGGACTTCTTCAGATTTATCAACAACTTCTCATGTTGTAGTCTCATCATCACTAATGTCATATGTCTCAAATTCTCCTCTTTAGTCTTGCTAAAGACTAGTATATCATCAAGATATACAACCACAAACTTACCAATAAAATCTTTTAGTATTTCATTCATTAACCTCATAAAAGTACTTGGGGCACTTGTTAAGCCAAATGGCATAACAAGCCACTCATACAACCCTTCATTTGTCTTAAAGGATGTTTTCCACTCATCACCTTCCCTCATCCTTATCTGGTGATATCCACTTTTCAAATCTATCTTAGAAAAGAAATTTTCTCCACTTAAACAATCCATTAAGTCATCCATTCTTGGAAAAGGAAATCTATACCTGATGGTGATCTTGTTAATGGATCTCGAGTCTGTACAAATTCTCCATCCTCCATCCTTCTTTGGAATCAACACAGTTGGTACTTCACATGGACTCAAGATTTCTCTTACCAAACCCTTGTCTAACAATTCCTGGACTTTGTTCTTTACTTCCTCATTCTCTTGAAGTGTCAATCTGTATGTTTCTTTGTTTGGCAGACTTGCTCCTAGTATCAAATCAATATGATGGTTGATACTTATGATGGGTGGACATGTGTTAGGCAACTCATCCACCACTATGTCAGCAAAATTATCCAACAACTTCTGAACTTCTTCAGGAAAATCATCCATTGAAGTACTTGTAAGGACAACTCTAGGTTTCCTCACCACAACAAACTGCATCTCCTATCCCTTCTTGACTTCACTCAGGAGTTCCTTCCCATTCATGAGAAGTATGCTTGTGATGGATTCGTCTTTTACTTTATTCTCCTCTATTGGCAACAACATGTGTGTCCTACCGTTCTTCTTCAAGATCTAAGTGTTTTTTATCCCACCATGAATGACATTTTTGTCAAACTGCCATGGTCTTCCCAAAAAAACATGACATACATCCATGGGAATCACATCACATAGAATCTCATCTCTATATCAACCTATTTTAAATTCAACAAGGCATTGTTTAGTTACCATTACCTGGTGTCCTTTTTGAAACCATGAGACCTTGTATGGATTTGGGTGTGCAGTTGTCTCCAGCTCCAACTTATCCACCATCTCTTTGGATACTAGATTATCAGTGCTCCCACTGTCAATTATCACCTTGCATACTCTGTCTTTACTCTTGCAAGATGTCCTGAACAAACTGTTCCTCTGCACTGGTTTTTCAACTTCTGATTTTGGCTTCAAGAGAACCTTCCTCAGCATCAGAGACCTTCCATCTTCTGCTCCCTCTGCTTCAACATTCAGCTTCTGAGCTTCTGAAATGTGAGCTTCACCTCCTTTCTTTCTCTCGAGACATTCCAAAGACATGTGTCTCATCTTTCCATAGACGTAACATCTTACCTCTCCTCCTTTGCTTCTTCCTCTTCCTCTAGAAGAACTTCTTCCACCACTTTGTCTCCCTCGAGAACTTCCTCCTCTTTCTAAGTGATTGTATGGTTTCTCTCTCTCGTATTTTGTTTTTTGTGCCTTATCATGGGAAACTCCCTTGCCTTTGCTTCGGCTTCTGCCCCTGTTTCATTGACTCTATTTCCTAGCCAACTTCTCCTCTGCCTTCAAAGAAATGTGATAAGCATCCTCTATTGTCCTCGCTGACATCATACTAATCTCATCCTGGATTTCATACCTCAGGCCATTTATATACTTGGAAATTTTTTCCTCATCCTTATCTCACTGTCCAGTCCTGATATTCAGCTTGTAGAACTCCTTTGTGTACTCTTTCACTTTCATACTCTTTTGTCTTAGGTTCTGCAACTTCCTGAATAGATTTATCTGATAATCTTTGGGCATGAATTTAGCCTTCAGTTTGGCTACCATTATGTCCCAATTATTTATCTTATGTTTTCCTTTTCTTCTCCTCTTAACCTGCATTTCATCCCACCATAGTGTTGCATGTCCTTTTAGCCTGGTGACAGCATGTCTCACCTGTTTTTCCTCATCAACATCTTCATAGTCGAAATATTTGTCCATGGATCTTATCCAATCCAACAATTCTTCAACATCCAAGTTTCCTTCATACATTGGGATCTCTATCTTTTCTCTAGCTCCCAATTTAACAACTGCTCTCAACAAGTGTTCCTTGGCAACATTTTCCCCTACAGTCTCTTCGACTTCTATTTCTTCACTTTCTGCATCACTGATGTCCCCAGCATCAGGTTCCCTCCTCTACGATGCTTCCATCGCCTCTAATATTGCATGAAGCTCTCTCATTTCTCTTTCTACAGTGTGATTGGATAAATTTGGCTCCACACGTCTCCTTGGTGGCATTGTGTTGACTTTTTATCACACACAGAGTACAACTTCAAGCTCTTTTTCGCTACCTGAAAATAATTTCAGGCTCTGATACCACTTGATGCAGACCCCCCCTTCTCTCCTAAAGGGTCTGCGACCTCCCAGTCAAGGATATTAATCTCTTGAGATGGATTATCTCTTCAAGACCTTAAATGGCCCTGGAACGCTTTACACATGTCCCCTTTTTCATTTAAGCGTGGGTCTTATGGATCCTGCGGGCCCCTTCCTTAGCACTTTACAAACTCTGATTTTCTGGGCACTGGCTCCTTTTTTCTAGTCCCCCTCCTTCACAAGACCTTGGGCTCTGGTCCGGGGCTAAGCCTCCTAGCACTTCGCAACTTCAAGCTTCGGCTGTATTGCATGCAACTAGTCTCTTTCTACGCAAACTTCAAACCAACCCAGTTTCTTAGAACCACATTTACGGTTCATGCCCCCTCCGATAACCAATGACGATGATCTCTTTGCGCTTCACGAATTCATGATTTATGGATTCTTGACTCCTCGATACTCTGAATCTTTCAATCCTCGAAACCCCAAAGGAACTCATGGCTAGCAACCGCATAAGTTTTCCCCGATCCGATGGCCTGGGATGATCTCACTTCCTCCGAACGGATCTACTGTCCATATGGACTACGAGTTCCGTAACTTCAGAATATTTTCTTCCCTCACAAATGGAAACCTCCGAACATGAGAAGTCTGAAGGAATTTAAGGTGTAACCTCCCCTTGCCTTATTGAGATCTAATGGATGTTCGTGATCCCGATTCCTTCCGAAGGGGTCTCAACTGTCACTTCGCAACTTTCAACATATTTCATGCTTCCTGCTGGTTTTTGGTCTATGTCTCTCCTGATCTTGACTCCAACGCACTCCTTGCGAACTTAGAATATCTGAAGAAATAGCTCATGCATTACACTGAAATAGTCTTCTATGGTTATTTACAGAGTAGGAAAGCAATGTTGTAAAATATGTCATTCAGAAAATTAAATTTTCCATGGAATTTGCTTCAAACATAAAGAATATCTTAACAAAGAAAGGTCAATTTGGTGGGGTGAAAACTCATGACTGGTATACCTTCATTAAGGTAATTATTTTGGTAGATTTTTATATTGGTAAATATACAACTTTTTAGTATTTTAATTTTTTTTACTTTTCAAAAATATAATGATCTATTTTTTGTTACAGTATGTTCCGCCTCTATCTCTCCCAGACACCTTTAACAACAATGTAAAACAAGTTATATATGATCTTGGAAAATACATGAGGTAAATAATGATTTATATGCAAAATATTTGTTGCTCAACTTGTCGACATTTGTTTTACTTTCAATGTATATACATTGTTGTTGAAACCTATGATTTGATTTGTTATATCATGTGTAGGTGGTTG
>SNQJ01S0017463.1:0-16273 GCA_010110895.2 Picea sitchensis
AGGAAGTGGTTAAACAATTGGGATTGACAATTAAGTTACATCATAAACCTTACTCACTTAATTGGATAAGTAAAGATCACAAATTGCCCATAACAAAGAAATGTATCATAAAGTTTGCAATTACATCTAAGTTTGTGGATGAGGTAACATGTGATGTGGTTCCACTAAATGAATGTGGAATGGTCTTAGGTAGCCCTTATTCATATGATCGCAAAGCAATCTTCTTCAGGAAACATAATCAATATCACTTATTTAAGAAAGACAATGAATATGTTGTGCATGCTCATCATATTAAAGAAAACCAATCTCCTGTCACAATGGAACAGTTAAGGAAGGAAGCGTATTCAAGAAAAAATGTCACACCTAAATTGGATGATCTTATGAGAGAAAGTAAAATGGTTGTAGCATGTAGATCTAGCCATACTTTGCTTCAAGATGAGTTTTTGTCATGCAAGCTTGTAGATAAGAACAAACATGTTGGTTCATTTTCAATCATGTTTTTTATATGGTTATCACTACTAATGTTGTCTACATGGATGGTAGTGGGTTCAGAAAGATGTGAACAAATGCAAATGGCTAACAATATGTGTTTAGTTATCATGGTTGTTTTGCAATTGATTATGATGTGTCATGTGCACAGGATAGATTTGATAGACAAAGGACAAGTGGGGAGGCCTATCCCGCACTTGATGTCTGGTTAATAATATTTTGGAGGACCAAAAGTTTTTAGTGGGGAGGAATGGTCCAAAATGGATCCTGAAATGATCAAAAATCAAAGTTCTTAAATGATCAAGAAAACAACATGATCACAAAGTTCTCATCGCAAGCTTTTCGACGGCACAAATGGATAAAAAAACGGACATCGTATGAGAAAGTTATGGCAGTTGGAAAATTTGATCTTCTCCAGCAAAAGTCAAAGGGTCAAAGGGATACGTGGCATCTTCAACATGTGACACTTGGAAAATTATGTGCTCGACAAGTGGCATCTCCTACAACCGACACATTGCATTTCAGATCTCAACATTTGGCAGTTTCTGATGTTGACAAGTGGCAAGGGGTGATTGGTCCACATGATATGGTTTTGGCCAACCATGGGCTAACACATGGCCCAACCACAAGGTGCCACATGTCACCCTGGATGGGGCCTAAAAGGGACAAATGGAAAATGTAATCTGACTCCAAGGGAGTCGAACCTATGACCTATCAATATAACAAAGTCCTATCACTAATGCACTATCCACAAAGGCAAGAACCAAACTTTAGAAATACATCCACTTTTTAAAAAATCTAACTTAAGCACCTTTTCATGGCTAAGGGAGGCGCACCATGTTGGACGCTAATTCATATGATAGGGGTTGTGACCAGGGGCGTGCCTGGGTGCAGGACCCTAAAAGGTCTAGCTCCAATCCATATGACCCCCATATGACCAAAGAAAGGGGTGTGCGCCCTATTCTTGGGGGCTTAGCCAAATTTTTAGCCAAAAGTGGGTTTTGACCTTATTTTAGTGATTTTTGAGGATTTTTGGCCCTCTGAAGGGGATCTGAGCCCAATCTGAGCCCAAAAAGTTGGGGGGAAGTTGGATTTCGACCCTCAACTCATTTTCTATTTAAACACAATCATTTGGAGGGGAAGATGGGAATGCTTGTAAAGAAGTGATCTTTCTGCCATTTCTTGTACTGTCATAGGCCTTTTGAGCCCAATTGTGAGAGGATTATTGGGAAGGATTTTGTAATCAGTTCCTGAAGAGCATCTGCAACAACTTTTAAGACTTTTTGTAGCAATTTGTAAAGCTTGCATTGATGTAATTCGACATTAGAAAGAGAAATAAAGAAGTCATCCACTGGAAGCGGGACCAGGAGACATAGCCAACACTTGGTGAACTCCGTTATCAAGTTCTTGGCATTATGGTTTGTTGTTTATTATGTGCATTTGTTGTTATTTATGTGTTCTAATGGATGCACCATTCTTTCCTTTAATCTCCTTCTTCTCTTTAATTTCTGAATGGTAAATCAACTCATGCAAAATACTTAACCAAATCATTAAAAGATCAATTTTGGATCATTAAGATGATATTAATTCAGATTTTCCCATAGGTCAAGCATGATAAAAAGGGTTCCTAAGGGTGTATTATTTTCAAATAGCCATATAATAATGAGGACAATACCCTTCACATGAACACTAGACAGACCAAAAATTAAGAAGAAGAGGGCAACCTACAACATTAAAACGAAAAATACCAAAAGTCAAGGAAAATTTCAAAAGGCGCTTACACCCAAAATTGAAACCCAATACGCAAAAAGGCTCCAAATTGAAAACAAGGAGATATATACAAGCATAAATCAACAAAAAAAAATGCATACAAACAAAAAATGAACAAGTGGTGACTTATGTATAGGATGACGAGGTCCCTCAGGAGTAAAATAACTTTAGGTGACAACCATTCCCATGGAATTGAAGTGGTTCAAGATCCAAGGTTTTTAATTTGAAATCATTTGTCCCTAAAACCTGATAGATTGTGTAAGGACCCAACCATAAAGAATCAAACTTGCGATGTTTGGATGGGGCCTCATGTGCTTTGTCCCACAGTAGGACAACATCTCCTACTTTGTAATTTACCATTGTGGCTCTTTTATCGAAGGAACCTTTAACAATGTCTTTCTTCTTTTGGAGGTGTTGGAATGGATCTTTTATTACCTCTTTTAGTTCGATGAGTGTGTCTAAATGATGTTGTAAAGGATGGAAATCATCTTCTTCTTCAGCAATAGCCAACCTCAAGGATGGAATTTGTAAGTGAACAAGTAGGACAACAGGGGCTCCATACACCAAAGTGTAAGGACTTTGACCTGTTGTTGTCTTAGGGTTTATATGATCGGCCCATAAAGAAAAATTCAACTTTGTGTGCCAATCACGCTTGTTATCTTTGATCGTTCTCTTAAGGATCTGAATCATATTTTTATTTATGGATTTGGCCAATCCATTACCTTGGGGATAGTAGGTGGAAGATCGAAAAAATTGGATGCCATACGTGACACCAAGGTGAAGCATGACATTAGACATGAAAGTTGATCCGTTATCAGTTAGTATCTCAGCAGGGGTTCCAAAACGGGATAAAATGTTACACTCAATTAATTCTACCACATGTTGACTCATAGCGTTCCTAATGGAAATTTCTTCATCCCACTTTGTAAAGTAGTCAGTAGATATTAATATGAATATGTGACCAACGTTGGAAGGCGGTGAAACTGGCCCAATAAATTCCATGCCCCATCTTGTGAAAGGGACTTGGATTCCAATAGGCCTAAGAGGTAAGGCAACTAAATTTTGCTTCCCAGTGAAGTGCTAGCAAGCTTCACATTTTCAAACTAGTAAATGGGAATCTTGGTGGAGTGAAGTCCAAAAGTAACCTGCATGTAAAAATTTTGTTGCAGTGCTGAAAAGTGACCTCCACAAACCCCAAAATGGCATTGTTCACGTTCCATTTGGGCTTGATCAGGAGTCAATCATCGTGACAAAACCCCATCAAGGTTTCTTCGATAAAGGATTTGTTCTTGTAAAACATACCAGAGAACCTGTAAACAAAGTGTTCATTTGGCTTTAGTATCCATGTCCGATGGGAAAACACCATTAATCAGAAAATACATGATAGGTCCATACCATGGCTGTGGTGCTAACTCAATTTTGTTAACCAGTTCTTCGAATGCAATCAAGTCATCTACTTGAGGTGGTCCAATTTTGACTGAGGCGTGGGATTGGGTTAGCAATTCATCCAGCCCTGTACCCCTTATGGTTTTCATCGTTTTAATGTCCAAGTCATATTCTTGCATGCGCATGATCCATTTGGACCACTTACTATGCATTTTGGTTTGATTCAAGGTAGTGACTAAGAGAGATGTGGGCACAAAAACCTGAACTTTGTGGCCTTGGATGTAATGTCGGAATTGCTCCAATACTTTATACAAAGAATAACCATTTTTCTCTAGTGGAAAATAGTTCAGTTGACGTGTCTTCAAATTCTAGCTTACGAAGGCGATTGGCCTAAGATTTTCCTCATGATTCTTTTGCTATAAGATTGAAAAAATTGTCTCCTCTGATGAATTAGTGTACATGAAAAAGTATTTAGAGGGATTAGGAATGATTAATAGAGGGGCATAAGAAATGTCTTTCTTAATGGACTCAAAATCTTGACGGGTAAGGGGGTCCCATTTGAACCGAATGTCTTTCTTCATAAGTTGATTTAGAGGTTTGACTACTTGAGAAAAATTAGGAATGAAGCGTCTTAGGAAGTTTATCTTTCCAAAGAAAGATTGCATTTCTTTTTTATTAGTAAGTAAGGGCAGCTTTTTTATTAATACCACTCTCTCAGGATCAACTTTGACACCTTCTCAAGAGACAATGTGACCCAAAATTTTTCCCTCCATAACACCGAAAATGGTCTTCTTAAGATTTAAAGATATGCCAAACTTATGACATCTAAGAAGAACCTGCATGAGGTGATCAAAATGACTACTTTGTTCTTTGGAAAAGATTGTGAGGTCATCAAAGTAGATAGCGATCATCTTACCCAATGAGCCTTTGAAAGAAATGGCCATGGCATGTTGAAAGGTGTTCTCGACATTAATCAAGCCAAAATGCATCTTGTTATATTCATATGTGCCCCAATGGGTAGTGAAGGCAGTTTTGTGACTATCATAAGGCTTGAGTACTATATGATTGTAACCTGAGAAACCATCTAAAAGGGACATCATCTGAGCCCCAGAGACTTGTTGGAGGATCTCTTCCATTGGTGGGATGGGATAGTTTTCCTTTAGGGACACCTTATTCAAATGTCAAAAGTCAACACACAAACAAATATCACCATTTTTCTTCCTAACGAGAACCAAATTAGATACCCATTGTGAGTAACGGACATGGCATGTGACCCTGGATGCTTCCATCTTGTCTAATTCAAACTTAATTTTTTGTTCTAAAGTAGGGTTGTTCTTTCTTTGTCTCTTCCTATAAGGTTTTGAATCAGGGATTATGGGTATGGCATGGACTATCTCCTGCATATCGAAAAACTTGAGATCCTAGTAGGACCAAGCAAAAACATCCTTGAACTCTGTCAAGAGTTCTGTGAATTGAGCGATCTCAAAAGGAGAACATTGTGACCCTATATAAACCAGTTTTGGATCTTTGTCATTTCCCAGGTTTATAGGGATGGTTTCTTGCACCTTCCTAATAAATTCACTATCAATACTAGGTGCAGAGGTAGTGGCATCATTGGAATCAAACATGGATTCCAGTACGGACAAACCAGGGGGAATTTTATTTGTCTTCAATTGGATTATGTCCCCAGTTTCCTCTTCCAACTCATGGTTGATATGTAAATCTTTGAATTCCTCCTTGTTTTGAATGAACCTACATATTTGTTCGTCGGTATCAAAAACTTGCCAAGATTCAACGTTATCAGGTAACGCAGGTCTGTGTAAAGTTTGGAATTTTATATCTTTGATAGACCTTACAAAATATGAAGTGAAACATGAACCATCCAAGGCCAAAGTAGCAACTATGTGTTTTGCGGCCCTAGGTACGACTTGGATGTTGAAAGATAAGAATTTCTCCATAAGTTCCTTAGCCTTTCGGTGGTATTGTTTGAGGTGAGGGTTATGAACTTCATGTTTATCTCTGATTTGATTCACAACCAACTCAGAATCCCCACTCACCAACAAATGGTGAATTCCTAAGTCTAAGGCCTTTTGGAGGCCTTGAACTGATGCTTCATATTCAACCATATTATTAGTGTTAGGAAATTCTAATCGAAAAGAGAAAGGGATTTCTTTTCCCTTGGGATCACACAAAAGGACCCCAGCCCCAGATTTGTGCATGGATTTAGCACCATCAAAATCCATGCTCCACATCATTTCTTCCAACTCGGGAGGAGGAAAATCTGCATCTTCCTCAGATAACATAGTATGCGTACCCATCCCTGCGTCTTGAGAAGACACATGTTTTGTGTCATAGGAAGCAAGTACAACCTGCTCTGAGTATTTTGGTTCCCTTCTAATGACAACTTTGGAACCTTTATGAGGAAAGGTGAAGTGGGTCCCTTCTATGAAGTAATGATCCTTTTTTACTTTCGTGGACCACTCCCTTCCTAAACGCATGCCATATGCTTCAGGTATGTTTTCTACGATCACGTTTATGAGAATGCTCACATCCAGAGCTTAGTTGAAGACATTGGATAAGTCCTTGATGTAACCAATGGTTTCTACAGTTCTTGAATCCAAATCTAGCAAATCTTTACATAGGCCCATGCATTCATGACCCAATCTCCTCATGAGTCAAAGGGTCATGACATTGTGCCTCGCTCCTATGTCAACAAAACAATTATGGAGCACAAAATCAGAAATCAAAACTGAGACATAGAAAGGAGGAACTTGAAGGTATAGATCAATGACATCATATACCTCCTTAGGTTGAGGAGAGGACTCTTTGGAAATAGTAACTCTCTGTTCCATTCATGGAGTAGGAGGTGCTTGTAGAACACGTGAAAGGTTTTCAAACTGAGTAGGTGTTCTAAGAGCATCTAATAACATCATGTGGGCAAGGACCTTCGCTAGATATTCAACTACATTGTAATGCCCCAGTATTGGGAAGCAGGGTGGTGGATTATTAGAAAAATTTACCTTGTTTAGAGTCCACAGAACCATGTTCCTTGGAAGAGAAGGTAACCTACCATTCACGAGAACTTTGCATTTTTCATTGTCCTTAGGATCAATTTTGGTCCCTTCCACCCCTTGCGGAGAGTTTTTAGGGGCCTGACTCTTAGTTTCTAATACAAAGTTTCTGAAGGTAAGAGGATCATCATCGTAGGGAACAAAATCTTTCATGTTAACTTGGTTGTTTTGGGAAGTGGAGGCAAGATTGTTTTTAACTGGAGGTAAAGGGGCTTTGTCAGTTTTAGACAATTCCAAGTGACGTGTATATGAGTAACAATACTCAGGATCATGGAAGTCTTGGAAAAAGTGGCACCAATCCACTTTACCGGCATGTTTCCTAGGAGGAGGAGTAGGAGGAAAAGGAGGCCTTGGCCTCGCATGATCAATAAACTATAAGTCATTCACCTTTCGATTAAGGGAAAGTATTTGGTTGTTCATGTTCATTAACAACTTGAGAATTTAAGAAATTTCCCTTTCTTCAATCCTCGAAGTTTGGGCAGGTGGGGGTTCATATCGAGGACCCTCATTTAAAGGTACCTCATTCCTAGGCCTCCCATTAAAATGAGGTTGCGCTAAAGGTGAGGGAATCATACCGGATTCCTCCATGTTTCTCTCAATTTCCAGGGTGCTCGCCTTGGCTGCATCTAAAGTTTGTATTGATTTATCTTTCAATATATACTTTACATTTGGATTCATAATGGTCATGTAGTAATGGAACAAATTGTTCCCAAATGGCTTGGACGTTGTTGGGATCATATTCAAGGTTGAGGTAAACCGCTGATTAATGTTTCGAATTTGCTCCCCCTCATGGATGGAGATGGTTGTGAAATCCTTAAGTAGAAAAGCCACATCATCCGCCCCTTGGAAATGCTCCCTGAATTCTTGGACCATAGTGTCCCAATCTAGGATACTATCATTGGGAAGCAAGCGATACGATCTCTTTGCTTCACCCTTACAGGTTCTTACAAAAATTCTAATGATGACATCAAGAATTGTTATATCCATAAGTGCTAATGCATCATAGAATTTTTGTATATGTTCCTCGACATTCAATGTACCAATGCCATTGAAATTAAGAAGCACATTTGGGGCATCTGCAGGAATGTTGTGAAGAAGTTAGGGCAACCTCAAAGGAGTTCCGGGTTGCCAGGGCATTTCCATCATAACAACTATGGGAGGAACAAGAACAGTTGTTGGAATGATGAGAGGAACAACCTGAGGGTTAGTAGCTATTGTTGGATTGACTAAATCTTGCTTTACTAGAGGGATTTGAAAAAGAGAAGAGGAAGAGGGTGACTCAGCACGCACGACAGGTGTAATGAGTTTCTCTGTTTTCCCAGATGTATGTGTCTCGCTACTTTCTTTCTTTCGTGAACTTTGACTTCTTGTATTCATCCAGGACATTGTTTCCCTAGTCTTAGGATGTTTCTGCTCTGCTAGTTTGCAAGGGGCTTATGTAATTAATTTAAGTACAAGATATGTATCACACCAACAATCGTACTCTTTTTGACACAATGTTAAAATAACCCAACTTAAACAAAGCTTGTTTTCATTCCTCTCAAATTGGAAGGTAAAGTATGACAGATTTATAACTTCTCACGTGAGTTCTAACCAGTGGGACCGAAAATTGACAAGGTAAGAGGAGAGGAAAACTTGATGGTATTTATGACTCCCAGTTGCAATGGAATTACACAAGAAATGAACTATAACAAGTACCAAAGAAAATCCAAAGGATCACCGAAAGACCTTGCCACAAAATTATGTTAACATGTGGGAAAAGGACCCCAAAGAATTTGGGTCCAATGCTCAGTACAAGTTTGGGATACAAGAAAACTAAATAAATTTTAAAGTTCCACAATATGGTCACCAGAAAAGGGATGTGTTATAAGCAAAATGTTTTTATTGGGATAGATCCTACCTATCTGGTTGTGAAGCCGGTGGCGCAACACCTCTACCTCAGCAGGTTCTTCTTGACCTCCTGGTCTTTGGATCTTTCTAATTCCTTGAGCTGAAATGTCTCTTTAGTTCCCACCAGAACCTCTGCACATATAACCACAGGTCCTCCTTAGAAGTTACGCATGTGCAAACAAGCACTAGGCACAAACCTCCACTCCATGTGGCCAACCGATGTGACCACAACCTTTACCCAAAGGAATGTTTGGGTTTCACAACCTCACGATTTCTGTTGTGAGTCCCTCTGAGTCCTTTGACCCCCGAAATGCTGAAAAGGCTAATGGGTCTTTATCTCCTTCCTTATGCTTCAACCATGTGAACTCAGTCTAACCTTGGGGTCCACTTCCGAGTGCATCAAGTTTTCGTGACTCGTGAGTTCGCAATGTGACTCCTATCCTTTCTCTCGAAGTCCAAACTTGTGACTTCTTCTCCTTAGATCGACGATTCTGAGCTTTCCAAGATTTGACGGTTCATATTGTGTCGGAATTTCACGTATTGGGATTTCGTAACTAGAGACCTCCAAGTCACGAATTCTCCACACTCCAATTCTCGAAAATGCCGAAATTCAAAACCACAAGATCAATAGCTCCCGTTGATCCAAATCTAAAAACTATTGTTCCTCCTGAGCTTGTGAGAGTTGAAAGACACTCAACCTTTACTTCTCCGCTGATCCACTAGATCCAACGGTCCATGGCGAATCGATAGTTCTCCCTCTGAGAATTTCAATCGTTCGTTCAAGTTTTCAATACTCCTGGCCAAATAAATTAGCATATCATTCTAAGCCTTATTTTTGCGAGGTGAATTCAGCCTCGTCTTCCTTCGAACTCTTCAAAATCTTTATCCTTCTTGAGCTTGGTTCTGGCTGCAAACTCAAGGATTTCCAAGGGATTCTGCCCACACTCCTTGCGGCCTCCACGATAATATATGATTATCTAAAATCTCCCAATTCTGCACGCTCCTTGAGACAAAAGTTCTTTAACCATTCACTACATTGGAAGATTCTAAGACCTACACCTACCTGCACACACCTTGCATGGCTCTGTGCTATCCTTTCACTTATACTGGTATGAGAACAACAATATCTATCCTGAGCCATTCTGAGATAAAACTCAGAGTCTTGTCAACACACTCTTTGCGGACCTTCACTGCACTCCTTGCAGGAATTATCAAGACGAGAAACAATTGAAACTCATGTCCTTTCTCTCGCAGACTTCATACATTCGACATGAAATCATACAATACAAGTATTGAAACAAATGCATAACAAAGAATGAAATTTACTGTAAACATACCATTCAATAGATGCAAACAATAATCATCACAACACCATGAAATTGAGTCAAAGCATTCTTATATTAACTCAAGTGCTTCTCTAAATTGTCTCTATAGCAACAACTATTTTCTCATACAAATTTCACAATCTTTGTTCTTCTCTGCTTTCTCTTGCTCTACAGCTCCAAATCTTACAATTGAGAATTAATAATACAATACAATACATATGAGGGAGCTTTCTAGAGTTTCCCCTCATACAGCTCTAAGCTATCTAATCAAATTAAAATCCTTCAGCTACTTTACATTTATTACAATAAATGACTACAACCGACAGATGAGAGCAACTGCTCAAGATCTGCGTTACAATATCCAAACCATAAAAGCAAAAATATATTTTCAGATATTACATTAATGTTTCTTCTTTCAAATTCAAAACATCCTCAAAACACGCGCTGGTGCATTTCCAGTTGTCCTCCACTTTTGCACTTGCTTACGATGCTCCTGCATCATACTCCTCTGGCTGAAAAATTCATGGACTCCTGTTCATGAGCTCCCACACTGTCTATCCATGTTTTTGGATCTTCGATTCACTTTTCCAAATGGCATCTTCAACTGGATGTCCCTTCCACTTTACCAAGTATTCAAAATACGTCTTTCTCTGGGTCTTCTTGCTAACTCTCTGATCAATGATCTCTTCCATCTGCGGTTTTTCAGCTACAGGCATATGTTTAACCCACTGAAATTCTTTCCGAATATCTTCCCCATCTGGTTCATCTTCTCTGTAAGGATACAGATCTGCTACGTTGAATATGGGTGATATTCCCACATCATTTGGAAATTCTATTTCATAAAAATTTGCCTCAAACTTTCTCAGAATCTTACATGGCCCTATCTTTTTCATTTTATGCTTATTATACATTCCCTTTGGGAATCTCTCTTTCCTTAAATGCACTAAGACCAAATCTCCCACTTCGAACTGAAGCTCTCTCCTGTGTTGATCTGCTATGTGCTTGTATTCCTGATTAGAATACTGCAACTACTCTTTAATCTTACTGTGGAGCTCTTGCATCTCTGCTGCAAAATCTTCCGCTCCAACACTCCTAAACTCATTCTTCTCTAAGTCTCTCAACTTAGATATGCCTCTTGGCTGCATTTCGTACACTATCTGAAATGGGCTATGTCCTGTGCTCTTATTAGGGGAGTCATTATATGCAAATTCCACTTGCGGCAGAATCTGATCCCATTGACTATGATGTTCATCTACCAAACTCCTCAACAAGTCTCCCAAACTTCGATTTACTACCTCAGTCTGTCTATCCGTTTGAGGGTGATATGCTGAGCTAAAATATAAATTTGTCCCCGGCCTTTTCCATTGTGTCCTCCAAAAATGACCAACAAATTTGGTATCTCGATATGAAACAATAATCTTGGGCAAGCCATGAAGTTGAACAACTTCTTTGAAAAAAGGATTTTGCAATGTGTGTTGCATCACTGGTTTTCTGACATGGAATAAAATGTGCTATTTTTGAGAATTTGTCAACTACCACGAATATGGAGTCACAACCTATCTATGTCCTCAGCAGTCCTAACACAAAATCCATTCTTACCGCATCCCACGACCTCTCTCGTACTGGCAATGGTTGATACAATCTTGTATTATGTCTTTTCCCCTTTGCATGCTGGAAAATTCTACATTTGTTGACAAAATTATTGACATCCATCCTCATCCCTAGCCAATAATATAAACTGTTCAGTTGTGTGAACATTTTATCTTTGCCAAAATGTCCAGCCAATCCTCCACTATGTTTTTCCTTTAAAAAGTTTTCTCTCATAGAACTCTTTGGGATACACAACCGATTTCCTTTGAATAACAATCCATATTGGATCAAATATTCAACCCATTGGCTTCTATCTCTCAGAACAGGATTCTCACAAGCTTCATAAGCATCCCTGAAATCTGAATCATCTTTGTACATGTCCTTAAGGTCATCAAAACCTAAGGTCTTCACACGAAACTCCTGCAAAATCAAACATTTCCTACTCAATGCATCAACAACCTTGTTAGCAGTTCCATAAATGTGCTTTATAACAAAAGTAAATTTTTTCATAAATTCAACCCATTTTTCATGTTTCTGGTTCAATTTCACCTGTCTGGTTACGAATTGTAAAGCATGGTTGTCTCTATACAAAATGAACTCTTTTGGAACCAAGTAGTGTCTCCATTTCTTCAACGCCTTTATGATTGCATAAAATTCTTTATCATACGTCGAATAATTCCTTTTGGCATCGTTCAACTTCTCACTGAATTATGAAACTGGTCTATTGTCTTGACTTAAGACTGCTCCAATCGCAAATCCACTTGCGTCACATCTGACTTGAAATGCTTTGCTGAAATCTGGAAGAACCATAAATGGTTGTCCAGTTATCTTCTCTTTCAACAACTTGAAACTTTTCTCTGCTTCCTCTGTCCAATGAAAATATTTATGTCTTTTCTTGACTGTGTCCATCATTGGTGCAAAAATTCCACTAAAATTTATGATGAACTTCCTGTAAAAACTGGCTAGTCCATGGAAGCTTATGACTTCAAAGATATTCCTTGGCGATGACCATTCTTTGATTTCTTTTACCTTCTCAGGATCCATCTTCAATTCATTCGAGGAGATCATGAACCCCAAATAGATAAGTTCCTTCTTCATGAAATATGACTTCTTCAGATTTATCAACAACTTCTCTTGCTGCAACCTCCTCATCACTAGAGTTAGATGTCTCAAATGGTCCTCCTCAGTCTTACTGAAGATCAATATTCATCAAGATACACAATTACAAATTTCCCAATGAAATCCTTCAAGACTTTGTTCATGAACCTCATGAAAGTACTTGGCGCATTCGTCAAACCAAACGACATGACAAGCCATTCATACAACCCCTCATTTGTCTTGAATGTTGTCTTCCATTCATCACCTTCCCTCATTCTAATCTGACAATATCCGCTTTTCAAATCAATTTTTGAAAAAAACTTTGCTCCACTCAAGCAATCCATCAAGCCATCCATCCTCGGTAAAGGAAATCTATACCTAATGGTGATTTTGTTTATATCCCTTGAGTCTATACACATTCTCCATCCTTCATCCTTTTTTGGACTTAACATTGTTGGTACATCACATGGACTCAAGATTTCTCTGATCAACCCTTTGTCCATCAAATCCTGGACTTGCTTATTGACCTCTTCATTCTCCCGTGGCGTCAATCTGTACGTTGCTTTGTTTGGTACACTTGCTCCTTGTATAAGGTCAATGTGATGGCTTATACTTCTGATGGGTGGCAACGAACAAGGTAAATCGTCCACCACTATATCAACGAAATTTTCCAGCATTTCCTGAATTTCCTCAGGTAGATCATCCATTGAAGTACTGGTCAAGATGACTCTAGGTTTCCTCACCACAACGAACTGCATTTATTCATCTTTCTTGACTTCATCCAAAAGATCCTTCCCATTCATGAGAAGTATAGTATTGCTTGCTTCTTCTTTCACCTTCTTGTCTTCAATTGGCAACAACATGTGTGTTCTACCATTCTTTTCCAAGGTGTATGTGTTCTTTCTTCCGTCATGAACAACATTTATGTCATATTGCCAAGGCCTCCCCAACAAAAGATGACAGACATCCATGGGAATAAAATCACATAAAATCTCATCTCTATATCCACCTATCTTAAATTCAACTAAACATTGTTTACTGACTGTTACCTGATGTCCTTTTTGCAACCACAAAACCTTTTATGGGCTCAGATGTTCAACTGTCTCCAATTCTAGCTTCTCCACCATTTATGTGGATACTATATTATATGTACTTCCACTGTCCACTATCACCTTGCATACCCTATCCTTGGTCTTGCAAGCAATTCTAAATAGATTGTTTCTCTGGATTGGATTCTCTATCTCCTTCTCTAGCTTCAAGAGAATTTTCCTCATCATTAAGGATCTTCCACCTTCTGCATATTCTGCCTCAATATTTCTCCTTTGCGCTTCTAAAATGTGAGCTTTGCCTCCTCCTTCTCTTTTTCTATCAGGACATTCCCAAGATTTATGTCCTATATTTCCACAGACAAAACACTTTATTTCACCACCTCTGCCTCTTCCTCCTCCTCTTGCTCGAGGGAAAGTGTTCCTATCGGCATATTGTCTTCCCTGTGAACTTCCTCCCCTTTCTGGGTGGTCATGAGGTTTATTTTCTTCATCCCTGGGCTTCTGTACTTTGTCCTGGGAAACTACTTTTTCTCTGCTCTGACTTCTACCTCTGCCTCTTTGACCTTGCTTTCGGGCCAATTTCTCTTCTACCTTTGAAGCAATTTGATAAGCATCTTCTACATTCATGATTGTCACCATGATCATCTCATATTGAATTTCATATCTCAATCCATTCATGTATCTGGCGACTTTTTCATCATCACTCTCATAACGACTTGATCTGATGTCGATTTTGTAAAACTCTTGAGTGTATTCCTTCATTGCCATCCCCTTCTGTCTCAAATTCTGCATTCTTCGAAATAAATTAATTTGGTAATCTCTGGGTATAAACTTAGCTTTTATTTTTGCGACCATCCTATCCTAGATTTTGATTCGTTGTTTGCCTTTGCAACGCCTTTCAGCCCGAAGTTCATCCCACCACAGTACCGCATGCCCTTTCAGTCTAGTGACAACATGTTTTACTTTCTTATCTTCTTCTATATCCTCATAGTCGAAGTATTTATCTAGAGCTCTAAACCAATCTAGCATCTCCTCAACGTCTAAGTTGCCTTCATACATTGGGATGTCCATTTTTTCCTGGCCCCTATTCTTGCAACAACTTTGAATAGGTGTTCCTCTGCAGCATCTTCGACAACAACTTCTTCTTCGGCTCTAGCCTCATTTTCACTTTCAGCCTCACTGATATCTCTAGTATCAGAAGTTTGTCTCTGTGTTGTCTCCATAGCATTGAATCGAGCACGAAGTTCTCTCATTTCCCTTTCCATGGATGGATCGGGCATTCGTCTCTCTTGACGTCTTCTTGGCAGCATTGTTTCAATCTGTTCCACACAGAATTCAAATCACAACTTGCATTTTGTCTCCCTTGCTTACAGAATACAATGATTGTAATCTTTGATACCACCTGGCACAACACCCCTACCTTAGCAGGTTCTGCTTGACCTCTCGGTCTTTGGATCTTTCTAATTCCTTGAGCCGGAATGGCTCTTTAGTTCCCACCGGAACCTTCGCACATATAACCACAGGTCCTCCTTAGAAGTTACGCCTGTGAGAACAAGCACTAGGCGCGAACCTCCACTCCACGTGGCTAACCGATGTGACCACAACCTTTACCCAAAGGAATATTCAGGTTTCGTGACCTCACAATTTCTGTTGTGAGTCCCTCTGACTCCTTCAACCCCCAAAATGTTGAAAAGGCTAACGAGTCTTTAGCTCCTTCCTTATGCCTCAACCATGTGACCTCGGTCTAACCCTGGGGTCCACTTCCAAGTGTGTTGGGTTTTCGTGACTCATGAGTTCGCGATGCGACTCTTGTCCTTTCTCCCGAAGTCCAAACTCACAACTTCTTCTCCTCAGATCGACGACTCCGATATTTCCGCGATCTGACAATTCAGATTGTGTCGAAATTTCGTGTATTGGGATTTCATAACTAGAGACCTCCAAGTCATGACTTCTCCACACTCTGATTCCCGAAAATTTTGAAATTCAAAATCACAAGATCAACGACTGATTCGGATTTATGTAGGAACACAATGAAATACAAAAATACACATAAACACAGAGATGCAGCGGAAATAAGACTTCATTTCATTAACAACAAATCACTGAAATATGCTTACAGACATAATGGAAATAAACTAGCTAGGGCGCTGGTAGCTTCTCTGAGAAGAGATGTGGCCGTTACTCGCATCCTTGAGCAGTTGATTACAATGAGGCTATGAAGGCCCTTTTACAATAAACGGGAATGCCAAAAGTCCTATAAATCCAAAAACCTAACCCTGGGAGATGAAGCGCCAAAAGTCATGTGGGCCCCGTTTGGGTAAGTTGGTGCATCAATTTCCCGGGGTCGTAACTTTTGCATACGATCTCTGTTTTAGGTGTATGATAGCTCGTTGGAAAGATCTATCCGAGGCCTACAATGATTGAGACAAAATAGCATCATTAGATGCTATTTTGCGACAACAACATACCCAAAAAAATATCGTTTAGGGCCTCAAAATGGCCCCAGAAGTTCAGGACCCGAAAAAACTGCTAAAAATAGTAAATTGTGCGAAAACTGAAAAACTGAAAGAAGCAATGGTGGGGGTCCAAGTGGAATAGGTGGGTG
>SNQJ01S0017463.1:16283-38785 GCA_010110895.2 Picea sitchensis
AGGAAGTGGTTAAACAATTGGGATTGACAATTAAGTTACATCATAAACCTTACTCACTTAATTGGATAAGTAAAGATCACAAATTGCCCATAACAAAGAAATGTATCATAAAGTTTGCAATTACATCTAAGTTTGTGGATGAGGTAACATGTGATGTGGTTCCACTAAATGAATGTGGAATGGTCTTAGGTAGCCCTTATTCATATGATCGCAAAGCAATCTTCTTCAGGAAACATAATCAATATCACTTATTTAAGAAAGACAATGAATATGTTGTGCATGCTCATCATATTAAAGAAAACCAATCTCCTGTCACAATGGAACAGTTAAGGAAGGAAGCGTATTCAAGAAAAAATGTCACACCTAAATTGGATGATCTTATGAGAGAAAGTAAAATGGTTGTAGCATGTAGATCTAGCCATACTTTGCTTCAAGATGAGTTTTTGTCATGCAAGCTTGTAGATAAGAACAAACATGTTGGTTCATTTTCAATCATGTTTTTTATATGGTTATCACTACTAATGTTGTCTACATGGATGGTAGTGGGTTCAGAAAGATGTGAACAAATGCAAATGGCTAACAATATGTGTTTAGTTATCATGGTTGTTTTGCAATTGATTATGATGTGTCATGTGCACAGGATAGATTTGATAGACAAAGGACAAGTGGGGAGGCCTATCCCGCACTTGATGTCTGGTTAATAATATTTTGGAGGACCAAAAGTTTTTAGTGGGGAGGAATGGTCCAAAATGGATCCTGAAATGATCAAAAATCAAAGTTCTTAAATGATCAAGAAAACAACATGATCACAAAGTTCTCATCGCAAGCTTTTCGACGGCACAAATGGATAAAAAAACGGACATCGTATGAGAAAGTTATGGCAGTTGGAAAATTTGATCTTCTCCAGCAAAAGTCAAAGGGTCAAAGGGATACGTGGCATCTTCAACATGTGACACTTGGAAAATTATGTGCTCGACAAGTGGCATCTCCTACAACCGACACATTGCATTTCAGATCTCAACATTTGGCAGTTTCTGATGTTGACAAGTGGCAAGGGGTGATTGGTCCACATGATATGGTTTTGGCCAACCATGGGCTAACACATGGCCCAACCACAAGGTGCCACATGTCACCCTGGATGGGGCCTAAAAGGGACAAATGGAAAATGTAATCTGACTCCAAGGGAGTCGAACCTATGACCTATCAATATAACAAAGTCCTATCACTAATGCACTATCCACAAAGGCAAGAACCAAACTTTAGAAATACATCCACTTTTTAAAAAATCTAACTTAAGCACCTTTTCATGGCTAAGGGAGGCGCACCATGTTGGACGCTAATTCATATGATAGGGGTTGTGACCAGGGGCGTGCCTGGGTGCAGGACCCTAAAAGGTCTAGCTCCAATCCATATGACCCCCATATGACCAAAGAAAGGGGTGTGCGCCCTATTCTTGGGGGCTTAGCCAAATTTTTAGCCAAAAGTGGGTTTTGACCTTATTTTAGTGATTTTTGAGGATTTTTGGCCCTCTGAAGGGGATCTGAGCCCAATCTGAGCCCAAAAAGTTGGGGGGAAGTTGGATTTCGACCCTCAACTCATTTTCTATTTAAACACAATCATTTGGAGGGGAAGATGGGAATGCTTGTAAAGAAGTGATCTTTCTGCCATTTCTTGTACTGTCATAGGCCTTTTGAGCCCAATTGTGAGAGGATTATTGGGAAGGATTTTGTAATCAGTTCCTGAAGAGCATCTGCAACAACTTTTAAGACTTTTTGTAGCAATTTGTAAAGCTTGCATTGATGTAATTCGACATTAGAAAGAGAAATAAAGAAGTCATCCACTGGAAGCGGGACCAGGAGACATAGCCAACACTTGGTGAACTCCGTTATCAAGTTCTTGGCATTATGGTTTGTTGTTTATTATGTGCATTTGTTGTTATTTATGTGTTCTAATGGATGCACCATTCTTTCCTTTAATCTCCTTCTTCTCTTTAATTTCTGAATGGTAAATCAACTCATGCAAAATACTTAACCAAATCATTAAAAGATCAATTTTGGATCATTAAGATGATATTAATTCAGATTTTCCCATAGGTCAAGCATGATAAAAAGGGTTCCTAAGGGTGTATTATTTTCAAATAGCCATATAATAATGAGGACAATACCCTTCACATGAACACTAGACAGACCAAAAATTAAGAAGAAGAGGGCAACCTACAACATTAAAACGAAAAATACCAAAAGTCAAGGAAAATTTCAAAAGGCGCTTACACCCAAAATTGAAACCCAATACGCAAAAAGGCTCCAAATTGAAAACAAGGAGATATATACAAGCATAAATCAACAAAAAAAAATGCATACAAACAAAAAATGAACAAGTGGTGACTTATGTATAGGATGACGAGGTCCCTCAGGAGTAAAATAACTTTAGGTGACAACCATTCCCATGGAATTGAAGTGGTTCAAGATCCAAGGTTTTTAATTTGAAATCATTTGTCCCTAAAACCTGATAGATTGTGTAAGGACCCAACCATAAAGAATCAAACTTGCGATGTTTGGATGGGGCCTCATGTGCTTTGTCCCACAGTAGGACAACATCTCCTACTTTGTAATTTACCATTGTGGCTCTTTTATCGAAGGAACCTTTAACAATGTCTTTCTTCTTTTGGAGGTGTTGGAATGGATCTTTTATTACCTCTTTTAGTTCGATGAGTGTGTCTAAATGATGTTGTAAAGGATGGAAATCATCTTCTTCTTCAGCAATAGCCAACCTCAAGGATGGAATTTGTAAGTGAACAAGTAGGACAACAGGGGCTCCATACACCAAAGTGTAAGGACTTTGACCTGTTGTTGTCTTAGGGTTTATATGATCGGCCCATAAAGAAAAATTCAACTTTGTGTGCCAATCACGCTTGTTATCTTTGATCGTTCTCTTAAGGATCTGAATCATATTTTTATTTATGGATTTGGCCAATCCATTACCTTGGGGATAGTAGGTGGAAGATCGAAAAAATTGGATGCCATACGTGACACCAAGGTGAAGCATGACATTAGACATGAAAGTTGATCCGTTATCAGTTAGTATCTCAGCAGGGGTTCCAAAACGGGATAAAATGTTACACTCAATTAATTCTACCACATGTTGACTCATAGCGTTCCTAATGGAAATTTCTTCATCCCACTTTGTAAAGTAGTCAGTAGATATTAATATGAATATGTGACCAACGTTGGAAGGCGGTGAAACTGGCCCAATAAATTCCATGCCCCATCTTGTGAAAGGGACTTGGATTCCAATAGGCCTAAGAGGTAAGGCAACTAAATTTTGCTTCCCAGTGAAGTGCTAGCAAGCTTCACATTTTCAAACTAGTAAATGGGAATCTTGGTGGAGTGAAGTCCAAAAGTAACCTGCATGTAAAAATTTTGTTGCAGTGCTGAAAAGTGACCTCCACAAACCCCAAAATGGCATTGTTCACGTTCCATTTGGGCTTGATCAGGAGTCAATCATCGTGACAAAACCCCATCAAGGTTTCTTCGATAAAGGATTTGTTCTTGTAAAACATACCAGAGAACCTGTAAACAAAGTGTTCATTTGGCTTTAGTATCCATGTCCGATGGGAAAACACCATTAATCAGAAAATACATGATAGGTCCATACCATGGCTGTGGTGCTAACTCAATTTTGTTAACCAGTTCTTCGAATGCAATCAAGTCATCTACTTGAGGTGGTCCAATTTTGACTGAGGCGTGGGATTGGGTTAGCAATTCATCCAGCCCTGTACCCCTTATGGTTTTCATCGTTTTAATGTCCAAGTCATATTCTTGCATGCGCATGATCCATTTGGACCACTTACTATGCATTTTGGTTTGATTCAAGGTAGTGACTAAGAGAGATGTGGGCACAAAAACCTGAACTTTGTGGCCTTGGATGTAATGTCGGAATTGCTCCAATACTTTATACAAAGAATAACCATTTTTCTCTAGTGGAAAATAGTTCAGTTGACGTGTCTTCAAATTCTAGCTTACGAAGGCGATTGGCCTAAGATTTTCCTCATGATTCTTTTGCTATAAGATTGAAAAAATTGTCTCCTCTGATGAATTAGTGTACATGAAAAAGTATTTAGAGGGATTAGGAATGATTAATAGAGGGGCATAAGAAATGTCTTTCTTAATGGACTCAAAATCTTGACGGGTAAGGGGGTCCCATTTGAACCGAATGTCTTTCTTCATAAGTTGATTTAGAGGTTTGACTACTTGAGAAAAATTAGGAATGAAGCGTCTTAGGAAGTTTATCTTTCCAAAGAAAGATTGCATTTCTTTTTTATTAGTAAGTAAGGGCAGCTTTTTTATTAATACCACTCTCTCAGGATCAACTTTGACACCTTCTCAAGAGACAATGTGACCCAAAATTTTTCCCTCCATAACACCGAAAATGGTCTTCTTAAGATTTAAAGATATGCCAAACTTATGACATCTAAGAAGAACCTGCATGAGGTGATCAAAATGACTACTTTGTTCTTTGGAAAAGATTGTGAGGTCATCAAAGTAGATAGCGATCATCTTACCCAATGAGCCTTTGAAAGAAATGGCCATGGCATGTTGAAAGGTGTTCTCGACATTAATCAAGCCAAAATGCATCTTGTTATATTCATATGTGCCCCAATGGGTAGTGAAGGCAGTTTTGTGACTATCATAAGGCTTGAGTACTATATGATTGTAACCTGAGAAACCATCTAAAAGGGACATCATCTGAGCCCCAGAGACTTGTTGGAGGATCTCTTCCATTGGTGGGATGGGATAGTTTTCCTTTAGGGACACCTTATTCAAATGTCAAAAGTCAACACACAAACAAATATCACCATTTTTCTTCCTAACGAGAACCAAATTAGATACCCATTGTGAGTAACGGACATGGCATGTGACCCTGGATGCTTCCATCTTGTCTAATTCAAACTTAATTTTTTGTTCTAAAGTAGGGTTGTTCTTTCTTTGTCTCTTCCTATAAGGTTTTGAATCAGGGATTATGGGTATGGCATGGACTATCTCCTGCATATCGAAAAACTTGAGATCCTAGTAGGACCAAGCAAAAACATCCTTGAACTCTGTCAAGAGTTCTGTGAATTGAGCGATCTCAAAAGGAGAACATTGTGACCCTATATAAACCAGTTTTGGATCTTTGTCATTTCCCAGGTTTATAGGGATGGTTTCTTGCACCTTCCTAATAAATTCACTATCAATACTAGGTGCAGAGGTAGTGGCATCATTGGAATCAAACATGGATTCCAGTACGGACAAACCAGGGGGAATTTTATTTGTCTTCAATTGGATTATGTCCCCAGTTTCCTCTTCCAACTCATGGTTGATATGTAAATCTTTGAATTCCTCCTTGTTTTGAATGAACCTACATATTTGTTCGTCGGTATCAAAAACTTGCCAAGATTCAACGTTATCAGGTAACGCAGGTCTGTGTAAAGTTTGGAATTTTATATCTTTGATAGACCTTACAAAATATGAAGTGAAACATGAACCATCCAAGGCCAAAGTAGCAACTATGTGTTTTGCGGCCCTAGGTACGACTTGGATGTTGAAAGATAAGAATTTCTCCATAAGTTCCTTAGCCTTTCGGTGGTATTGTTTGAGGTGAGGGTTATGAACTTCATGTTTATCTCTGATTTGATTCACAACCAACTCAGAATCCCCACTCACCAACAAATGGTGAATTCCTAAGTCTAAGGCCTTTTGGAGGCCTTGAACTGATGCTTCATATTCAACCATATTATTAGTGTTAGGAAATTCTAATCGAAAAGAGAAAGGGATTTATTGTCCCTTGGGATCACACAAAAGGACCCCAGCCCTAGATTTGTGCATGGATTTAGCACCATCAAAATCCATGCTCCACATCATTTCTTCCAACTCAGGAGGAGGAAAATCTGCATCTTCCTCAGATAACATAGTATGCGTACCCATCCCTGTGTCTTGAAAAGACACATGTTTTGTGTCATAGGAAGCAGGTACAACCTGCTCTGAGTATTTTGGTTCCCTTCTAATGACAACTTTGGAACCTTTATGAGGAAAGGTGAAGTGGGTCCCTTCTATGAAGTAACGACCCTTTTTTACTTTCGTGGACCACTCCCTTCCTAAACGCATGCCATATGCTTCAGGTGTGTTTGCTACGATCACGTTTATGAGCATGCTCACATCCAGAGCTTAGTTGAAGACATTGGATAAGTCCTTGATGTAACCAATGGTTTCTATAGTTCTTGAATCCAAATCTAGCAGATCTTTACATAGCCCATGCATTCATGACCCAATCTCCTCATGACTCGAAGGGTCATGACATTGTGCCTCGCTCCTATGTCAACAACACAATTATGGAGCATAAAATAAGAAATCAAAACTGAGACATAGAAAGGAGGAACTCGAAGGTATAGATCAATGACATCATATACCTCCTTAGGTTGAGGAGAGGACTCTTTGGAAATAGTAACTCTCTGTTCCATTCATGGAGTAGGAGGTTCTTGTAGAACACGTGAAAGGTTTTCAAACTGAGTAGGTGTTCTAAGAGCATCTAATAACATCATGTGGGCAAGGACCTTCGCTAGATCTTCAACTACATTGTAAGGCCCCAGTATTGGGAAGCAGGGTGGTGGATTATTAGAAAAATTTACCTTGTTTAGAGTCCAGAGAACCATGTTCCTTGGAAGAGAAGGTAACCTACCATTCACGGGAACTTTGCATTTTTCATTGTCCTTAGGATCAATTTTGGTCCCTTCCACCCCTTGCGGAGAGGTTTTAGGGGCCTGACTCTTAGTTTCTACTACAAAGTTTCCGAAGGTAAGAGGATCATCATCGTAGGGAACAAAATCTTTCATGTTAACTTGGTTGTTTTGGGAAGTGGAGGCAAGATTGTTTTTAACTGGAGGTAAAGGGGCTTTGTCGGTTTTAGACAATTCCAAGTGACGTGTATATGAGTAACAATACTCGGGATCATGGAAGTCTTGGAAAAAGTGGCACCAATCCACTTTACTGGCATGTTTCGTAGAAGGAGGAGTAGGAGGAAAAGGAGGCCTTGGCCTCGCAGGATCAATAAACTATAAGTCATTCACCTTTCGATTAAGGGAATGTATTTGGTTGTTCATGTTCATTAACAACTTGAGCATTTCATAAATTTCCCTTTCTTCAATCCTTGAAGTTTGGGCAGGTGGGGGTTCATATCGAGGAACCTCGTTTAAAGGTACCTCATTCCTAGGCCTCCCATTAAAATGAGGTTGTGCTAAAGGTGAGGGAATCATACCGGATTCCTCCATGTTTCTCTCAATTTCCAGGGCGTTAGCCTTGGCTGCATCTAAAGTTTGTATTGATTTATCTTTCAATATATACTTTACATTTGGATTCATAGTGGTCATGTAGTAATGGAACAAATTGTTCCCAAATGGCTTGGACATTGTTGGGATCATATTCAAGGTTGAGGTAAACCGTTGATTAAAGTTTCTAATTTTCTCCCCCTCATGGATGGAGATGGTTGTGAAATCCTTGAGTAGAGAAGACACATCATCCGCCCCTTGGAAATGCTTCCTAAATTCTTGGACCATAGTGTCCCAATCTAGGATACTATCATTGGGAAGCAAGCGATACCATCTCTTTGCTTCACCCTTACAGGTTCTTACAAAAATTCTAATGATGACATCAAGAATTGTTATGTCCATAAGTGCTAATGCATCATAGAATTTTTGTATATGCTCCTCGACATTCAATGTACCAATGCAATTGAAATTAAGAAGCACGTTTGGGGCATCTGCAGGAATGTTGTGAAGAAGTTAGGGCAACCTCAAAGGAGTTTTGGGTTGTCAGGGCATTGCCATCATAACAACTATGGGAGGAACAAGAACAGTTGTTGGAATGATGAGAGGAATAACCTGAGGGTTAGTAGCTATTGTTGTATTGACTAAATCTTGCTTTAGTAGAGGGATTTGAAAAAGAGAAGAGGAAGAGGGTGACTCAGCACGCACGACAGGTGTAATGAGTTTCTCTGTTTTCCTAGATGTATGTGTCTCACTACTTGATTTCTTTCATGAACTTTGACTTCTTGTATTCATCGGGGACATTGTTTCCCTAGTCTTAGGATGTTTCTTCTCTGCTAGTTTGCAAGGGGATTATGTAATTAATTTAAGTACAAGAGATGTATCACACCAACAATCGTACTCTTTTTGACACGATGTTAAAATAACCCAACTTAAACAAAGCTTGTTTTCATTCCTTTCAAATTGGAAGGTAAAGTATGACAGATTTATAACTTCTCACGTGAGTTCTAACGAATGGGACTGAAAACTGACAAGGTAAGAGGAGAGGAAAACTTGATGGTATTTATGACTCCCAGATGCAATGGAATTACACAAGAACTGAACTATAACAAGTACCAAATAAAATCCAAAGGATCACCGACAAACCTTGCCACAAAATTATGTCAACATGTGGGAAAAGGACCCCAAAGAATTTGGGTCCAATGCTCAGTACAAGTTTGGGATACAAGAAAAACTAAATAAATTTGAAAGTTCCACAGTATGGTCACCAAAAAAGGGATGTGTTATAAGTAAAATATTTTTGTTGGGATAGATCCTACCTATCTGGTTGTGAAGCCGGTGGCACAACACCTCTACCTCAGTAGGTTCTTCTTGACCTCCTGGTCTTTGGATATTTCTAATTCCTTGAGCCGAAATGTCTCTTTAGTTCCCACTAGAACCTCTGCACATATAACCACATGTCCTCCTTAGAAGTTACGCATGTGAAAACAAGCACTAGGCACGAACCTCCACTCCATGTGGCCAACCGATGTGACCACAACCTTTACCCAAAGGAATGTTTGGGTTTCACAACCTCACAATTTCTGTTGTGAGTCCCTCTGAGTCCTTTGACCCCCAAAATTCCGAAAAGGTTAATGGGTCTTTAGCTCCTTCCTTATGCTTCAACCATGTGACCTCAGTCTAACCTTGGGGTCCACTTCTGAGTGCATCAAGTTTTCATGACTCGTGGGTTCGCAATGCAACTCCTGTCCTTTCTCTCGAAGTCCAAACTTGTGACTTCTTCTCCTCAGATCGACGATTCTGAGCTTTCCAATATCTGGCGGTTCATATTGTGTCATAATTTTGCGTATTGGGATTTCGTAACTAGAGACCTCCAAGTCACAACTTCTCCACACTCCGATTCCCGAAAATGTCGAAATTCAAAACCACAAGATCAATAGCTCCCGTTGATCCAAATCTAACAACTACTGTTCCTCCTGAGCTTGTGAGAGTTGAAAGACACTCAAACTTCACTTCTTCACCGATCCACTGGATCCAATGGTCCATGGCGAATCGATAGTTCTCCCTCTGAGAATTTCAATCGTTCGTTCAAGTTTTCAATACTCCTGGCCAAATAAATTAGCATATCATTCTGAGCCTTATTTTTGTGAGGTGAATTCAACCTCGTCTTCCTTCGAACTCTTCAAAATATTTATCCTTCTTGAGCTTGGTTCTGGCTGCAAACTCAAGGATTTCCAAGGGATTCTGCCCACACTCCTTGCGGCCTCCATGATAATATTTGATTATCTAAAATCTCCCAATTCTACACACTCCTTGCGACAGAAGTTCTTCAACCATTCACTACATTGGAATATTCTAAGACCTCCACCTACCTGCACACACCTTGTAAGGCTCTGTGCTATCCTTTCACTTCTATTGGTATGAGAACAACAATATCTATCTTGATCTTGTCTGAGATAAAACTCAGAGTCTTGTCAACGCACTCTTTACGGACCTTCACTGCACTCCTTGCAGGAATTATCAGGACGAGAAACAATTGAAACTCATATCCTTTCTCTCACAGACTTCATACATTCGACATGAAATCATACAATACAAGTATTGAAACAAATGCATAACAAAGACTAAAATTTACTATAAACATACCATTCAATAGATGCAGACAGTAATCATCACAACACCATGAAATTGAGTCAAAGCATTCTTATATTAACTCAAGTGCTTCTCTAAATTGTCTCTATAGCAACAACTACTTTTTCATACAAATTTCACAATCTTTGTTCTTCTCTGCTCTCTCTTGCTCTACAGCTCCAAATCTTATAATTGAGAAATAATAATACAATACAATACATACGAGGGAGCTTTCTAGAGTTTCCCCTCATACATCTCTAAGCTATCTAATTGAATTAAAATCCTTCAGCTACTTTACATTTATTACAATAAATGACTGTCAATGACAGATGAGAGCAAGTGCTCAAGATTTGTGTTACAATATCCAAACCATAAAGAAAAATATATTTTTTTATTTATATATATATTTGATATTTTTGAAATTCAAAATATCCTCAAATTGTTTGTTGGTGCATATCTAGTTGTCCTGCACTTGTTCTTGTTTTGTTGGCTTGCTTACGATGCTCTGCATCATACTCCTCAATTTGAAAAATTCATGGACTCTGTTTCATGAGCTCCTGTATCTATCCATGTTTTGGATCTCGATTCACTTTCCCAAGTAGCATCTTCAACTAGGTGTCCCTTCAATTTGACCAAATATTCAAAATCGTCTTTCTGGAGTCTTCTTGCTAACTCTCACGATCAATGATCTCTCTTCCATCTATGACTTTTATTTCTGGGCATATGTTATACGAAATTATTTTTTGACTCTCTTCCCCATGCGGTTCATCACGCTCTGTAAGGATCTGAGATCTGCTACCCATTGAATATGGGTGATATTCCACATCATTTAAGAATTCTGTTTTCATAGATTTGCCTCAAACTTTCTCGAGAAACTTGTAGCCCTATCTTTTTCATTTTGCTTATTGCTTACATTCCACTTTGGGAATCTCTCTTTCATGTAAATACACTAAGACCAAATCTCCCTTGAGCCCAGAGCTCTCTCGTGTTGATACGCTGTATTGCTTATATTCCTAGCTATAACTTTGCGACTGCTCTTTAATCTTACTATGGAGCTCTGACATCTCTGCTACAAAATATTCCACTCCAACACTTCTGAACTCATTCTTCTCTAAGTCTCTCAACTTAGATGTACTATTGGATGCATTTTAGTACACTATCTAAAACTGGGCTATGTCACATTGCTCCTATTAGAGTCATTATAATACCAAATTCCACTTGTGGCGGAATCTGATCCCACTTACATTTATGATGTTATTCTAAACTCCTCAACAAGTCTCCTAAACTTGATTTTACTACCTGCGGTATGTCTATCCATCGAGGTGATATGTTGAGCTAAAGATAAATTTGTCCCCGGCCTTTTCCATAGAGTCCTCCAAAATGACCAACAAATTTGAAATCTTGATATGAAACAATATTCTTGGGTAAGCCGTGAATTTGAACAACTTCTTTGAAAAAAGGATTTTGCAATATGTGTTGCATCCTTTGGTTTCGACATGGAATAAAATGTGCCATTTTTGAGGATCTGTCGACTACCCGCATGAATATGGATCACAACCTCTCTATGTCCTCCATTAGTCCCAACACAAAATCCATTCTTACCGCATCCTGACCTCTCTTATCTTTGGAAATGGTTGATACAATCATATATTATGTCTTTTCCCCTTTACATCATGGAAATTCTACATTTGTTGACAAAGTGGTGACATCCATCCTCATCCTTGGCCAATAATATAAATTTTTCAACTGTGCAAACATTTTATCTTAGCCAAAATGTCCATCTAATCCCTCACTATGCTTTTCCTTTAAAGGTTTTCTCTCATAGAACTCTTCGGGATACAATCCATCCTGAATAAAGGTTTTCCTTTGAATAACAATCCATCTTGGATCAAATATTCAACCCATTAGATTCTATCCCTCATAGCGGGATTCTCTGAAGCCATGGCATCCACAATCTGAATCATCTTCTTAGCATATGTCCTTAAGATCATCAAAACCTAAGGTCTTCACATTACTGAAACTCTTTGCAAAATCAAACATTTCTACTCAGTGCATCAACAACCTTGTTAGTAGTTCCATAAATGTGCTTTATAACAAAGTAAAGTTTTTCATAGATTATTCAACCCATTTTGCGTATTTACGGTTCAATTTCTCTGTCTGAGGATTCTGAATTGTAAAAAAGCATGGTTGTCTCTATACAAAACAAAATGCTTTGAGATCAAACAGTGTCTCCATTTCTTCATGTATGATTGCATAAAATTGCTTATCATACGTCGAATAATTCCTTTTGGCATCGTTCAACTTCTCTTTGAATTATGGGCCGGTATATTGTCTTGACTAGGAGCTGCTCCAATCAAATCCCACTTGTAGTCTGTCGACTTGAAGTAGCTCTTTGAAATCTGGAAGAACCATAAATGGTTGTTTAGTTATCTTCTCTCAGCGACTTGAAACTTTCATTCCTTCTCTCTATCCAATGAAAATATTTATGTCTTTTCTTGATTGTGTCCATCATTAGTGCAGAAATTCCACTAAAATTTATGATGAACTTCTTGTAAAAATTGGCTAGTCCATGGGAAAAACCCGACTTCAAGATATTCCTTGGTGATAGACATTCTTTTATTTCTTTTACCTTCTTAGGATCTGTTGTCGCAAGAGTTGACTCTAGGCTGTAATAGAGTCAAACCTTAGCACATTTCACAAAATGAAAGTTATTTATTTTGAACTTGACTTGCCAGGTTGCAACAAGCCGAGCCACAGCTTTATTTTAGTGCATACGACCTAAAACGCTCCAAAGGCGGTTCTCTAGCAGTAAAGGCTCTTTTCGAGAATATCAATGATTAGGTAAAACGGCCAGATTTTTTATTAGAAAAGATGTTTAATCAAGTTTGGGGGTTGATCCAGGAAAGCAGTCCATTGGGCATGGAGTCAAAGTGAAACCACTTGAAGGAGGTCGCGGGGTTCACGTTACTTGCAGAGAATGAGGCAAGGTAAATCTTTCTTTCAACTATAAATAATCGTAGTAATGGCGGAAAAGAAAGAGGGAAAGGGTCATCACGGTGAAAGCATCTATCAATGATGAATTTCCACTATAACTTTGGAGGAAAAAACTGAAGGTTGATAACTTGATGTAGAGAACTTATCTGGAGTGAATTTTGAACAGTCATCATGAAAACAAAACTTTTATCAAATGCGCGTAAGGAGCATTTAAAAATGAATTCCAAACATACTTAACTCGATCCGATGAAAGAGCAGATGGAAAATAAGACAAAAGAGGACATAGCAAAATAAATGACCGTAATGAATCTCATAACTTCAAGAAAACACGTCACTGTGTATAATTCCATTCATGGTTCTCAAAATAACTCTTAGTTCCCTACGGGGAGCTCTGCACTTACCAGAGCTTCCTCGGCTTGCTTACTTTCTTTACAATGGATTCTTCTGTATAAATTCCCTTTCAAGGGAGGTTGAAACGCGTCATCTACTCATAACACAATCAGCTAATTTCAACTATCTTTTAGTAACAATGTCGAACTAAATTAAAAGTACAACTCAAATCCCGGCTATAAACATTTTGCTAGAAATGTTTATAGTCGTAAGTGCATTATATCCTCCTTTATATAGATGAGTTGTAGTGGTGGATATCTGGCAGTTGGAATAAAACTAAAACCTCTGGTATACCTATCCTCAACCACTGTTCCAAAATTGTATTTGCTGATGGATATGCTAGGCTAGTAACAACCTAGGATTCTTTGTTTACTTCTTGCATCTTAAAATAGTTTAACAAGCATTGTTCCTTATCGATTAACAAATTTGTTTGAGAGAAATGAATTATGGTTCAGGACCTATGCATCATGAAAGACCATTCATCTTCTCATCCTATAGCAAGGAATGTCACCCTGAATGTTCCTTCTCCAAAAATTGATTTTCATATTAGGAATGGAGCACATATTCTACTCTCCCCAGTAACTTTTGATCACCGACCGTATGTAAATAATGGCTAATTATTAGCTTCAAACATTATTCAGTTCTTAGCATATAATCTGGACATGAATCTTCCAGAATCCACGAAGCAACTTTTCAAGAGTAGTATGCAGCAGTGTCTTCCAACACAGTTGATTCAAAGTCGCTATCATAACAGTCCATGCTACCCATCTAATCCTCCAGCGAATGCGAGAAACATTTTTGGTGGAACACGATCTAATTGATGCTCCTCCGTTCGCGATCAATCGCGCTGCATTTCTCCGCAGTAGTCTTGAGTTCCATTATCTTGTGATATAGATTCACAAGTTAAGGTCCAACATAAACGAATCCGCGTTTTTGCCATAATCTGGGCAACGCCACCGACTCCATATATTCTATAAAAGCATATTTGTATCTATCATGGAGTTGTTGTGAGTAGTCATATGGGTGTTCCTATGTGCACATATTATAGACAGTTATATAAAGTAAAGCACAATAATCTGCATCGAATGGTTTATTGAGTATTCCTTTCAGTATTAACTTGGCCATACCCCAGCGCGTGTGTTTTGATCCTTGCTCCAATTCTATAACTATTACCCATCTTTATCATTTCAATTGAATACCAGAAGATTCATCTATGTGTGTGTCCCTTGCGCGCTGGTCTCTTAGGGGCGATAAATAGTTTTGTGTAATGCCCGTCTCTTGACGTAGAACATCATCAGCAAGGAGGAAAGCCTCTTAGAGAGGTGTCTGTTTCTTCAACAACATCTGGTAAGCTATCATTCATAGTGACAATAAGAGTATCCACGCCTTTCTGTAGTCTCTCCATAGTTTCCAAGTCATGTACGGCTCACCTATGACCTTCAAAACAAAAAGGATAGGTAATTACACCAATGATCAGATAATCCGCTATTAATTCAAACATAGGATAAATCCAAAGACAGGCGGTGGAAGAATTTCTGCGTCGATGCGTAGTAGCCGATGATCCGTCGGGCAAAAATAACTTTGTGAATCCGAAAATCTTCCATAAACACGCTCTGGATGATGGGGTTCTTTATCGGCGAAATAATGGAACCCTGAATCGGCTTTCGGAGTTTCGGAGGAAAAGATGTAGTATGAAAAAGCTGTGAAGCAAAACCGAAATCTGTGATTGGTGCGTTTTCGGCATGCGTAACTGAGAGTTGCAATTCCGTGTGATAGAAGTTTAAAATCATCCCAACCCATTCTTTATGCGTAGAAGCGCGTACATTGCATTCAAAGATGCACCTTAGCAAGTGTTATTTTCTTCATCTATAAGAAGATCAACTAATGCATTTAAGAATATCAAAGGATTTAACTCTCTCAAATTGGAATGGGATAAACTCTGTGACGCAGAACTTAAGACCCTACTGCCTCTCCCATCAAGTCCCCATGTTGACCAGATGTTACTGATGGGGAAGTAATTGATAAATTAACATGAAATATCACAGAAAAATGCCGGCATATATGGTGGACAAATTCATCCATAGGGTCCTGAAGATCTGGTTCTACGCTAGCAGCAATTACAGTTATCAACAGAGCTTTAAATACAGATTGCTATGCCATGAGCAGTGTCTTTGTTTTCATACCTTAGTCAACCTAGGAGTTGAAACATAATGTGATATTGTTCTCCTGAATAAATAATAATTTAGGATCTTCATCTCTGATGTTTGAGTGCTGCACCTTGATGGATCAATGGATGACATCGGCATCATGCTCAAAATTCCTGGAGTAACTCCACCTGGAACATTTCCCTTCAATTAACCATTGATGAAAAACATACGCGCATGAACTTGAGACCATGCCTCTTGTGAGATGTAAGCGCTTGTAATAGACCATGCCTCTTGTGAGATGTAAGCGCTTGTAATAAAGTTCCTGGGTGAGCATCCCTAGTTAATTTATAAGCTGGATGTGATTCTCAAAGACATTTAGGATGAAGACACTAAGTAGATAAAAATTCAAAATCTGTTACAACAGGATCCATCTTCAATTCATTCGAAGAGATCATGAACCCCAAATAGATGAGTTCCTTCTTCATGAAATATGACTTCTTCAGATTTATCAGCAACTTCTCTTGCTGCAACCTCCTCATCACTAGAGTTAGGTGTCTCAAATGGTCCTCCTCACTCTTACTGAAGATCAATATTCATCAAGATACACAATTACAAATTTCCCAATGAAATCCTTCAAGACTTTGTTCATGAACCTCATGAAAGTACTTGGTGCATTCGTCAAACCAAACGGCATGACAAGCCATTCATACAACCCCTCATTTGTCTTGAATGTTGTCTTCCATTCATCACCTTCCCTCATTCTAATCTGACAATATCCGCTTTTCAAATCAATTTTTGAAAAAAACTTTGCTCCACTCAAGAAATCCATCAAGCCATCCATCCTCGATAAAGGAAATCTATACCTAATGGTGATTTTGTTTATATCCCTTGAGTCTGTACACATTCTCCATCCGTCATCCTTTTTCGGACTTAACATTGTTGGTACATCACATGGACTCAAGCTTTCTCTGATCAACCCTTTGTCCATCAAATCCTGTACTTGCTTATTGACCTCTTCATTCTCCTACGACATCAATATGTACATTGCTTTGTTTGGTAAACTCGATCCTTGTATAAGGTCAATGTGATGGCTTATACTTCTGATGGGTGGCAATGAACAAGGTAAATCGTCCACCACTATATCAACGAAATTTTCCAGCATTTCCTGAATTTCCTCAGGTAGATCATCCATCGAAGTACTGGTCAAGATGACTCTAGGTTTCCTCACCACAACGAACTACATTTCTTCATCTTTCTTGACTTCATCCAAAAGCTCCTTCCCATTCATGAGAAGTATAGTATTGCTTGCTTCTTCTTTCACCTTCTTGTCTTCAATTGCAACAACATGTGTGTTCTACCATTCTTTTCCAAGGTGTATGTGTTCTTTCTTCCATCATGAACAACATTTATGTCATATTGCCAAGGCATCCCCAACAAAAGATGACAGACATCCATGGGAATAAAATCACATAAAATCTCATCTCTATATCCACCTATCTTAAATTCAACTAAACATTGTTTAGTGATTGTTACCTGATGTCCTTTTTGCAACCACAAAACCTTGTATGGGCTCGGATGTTCAACTGTCTCCAATTCCAGCTTCTCCACCATTTCTATGGATACTATATTATATGTACTTCCACTGTCCACTATCACCTTGCATACCATATCCTTGGTCTTGCAAGCAGTTCTAAATAGATTGTTTCTCTGGATTGGATTCTCTATCTCCTTCTCTAGCTTCAAGAGAATTTTCCTCATCATTAAGGATCTTCTGCCTTCTGCATATTCTGCCTCAACATTTCGCCTTTGCACTTATGAAATGTGAGATTTGCCTCCTCCTTCTCTTTTTATATCAGTACATTCCCAAGATTTATGTCCTATATTTCCACAGACAAAACACTTTATTTCACCACCTCTGCCTCTTCCTCTTCCTCTTGCTCGAGGGAAAGTGTTCCTATCGACATATTGTCTTCCCTGTGAACTCCCTCCCCTTTCTAGGTGGTCATGAGGTTTCTTCTCTTCATCCCTGGGCTTCTGTACTCTGTCCTGGGCAACTACTTTTTCTCTGCTCTGAATTCTACCTCTGCCTCTTTGACCTTGCTTTCGGGTCACCATGCTCATCTCATCTTGAATTTCATATCTCAATCCATTCATGTATCTGGCGACTTTTTCATCATCACTCTCATGACGACTTGATCTGATGTCGATTCTGTAAAACTCTTGAGTGTATTCCTTCACTGTCATCCCCTTCTGTCTCAAATTCTGCATTCTTCGAAATAGATTAATTTGGTAATATCTGGGTATAAACTTAGATTTTATTTTTGTGACCATCCTATCCTATATTTTGATTCGTTGTTTTCCTTTGCAACGCCTTTCAGCCTACATTTCATCCCACCACAGTACTGCATGCCCTTTCAGTCTAGTGACAACATGTTTAAATTTCTTATCTTCTTCTATATCCTCATAGTCGAAGTATTTATCCAGAGCTCTAAACCAATATAGCAGCTCCTCAACGTCTAAGTTGCCTTCATACATTGGGATGTCCATTTTTTCCTGGCCCCTATTCTTGCAACAACTTTGAATAGATGTTCCTCTGCAGCATCTTCGACAACAACTTCTTCGTCGGCTCTAGCCTCATTTTCGCTTTCAGCCTCACTGATATCTCCAGTATCAGAAGTTTGTCTCTGTGTTGTCTCCATAGCATTGAATCGAGCACGAAGTTCTCTCATTTTCCTTTCCACAGATGGATCGGGAATTGGTCTCTCTTGACATCTTCTTGGCGACATTGTTTCAATCTGTTCCACGCAGAATTCAAATCACAACTTGCATTTTGTCTCCCTTGCTTACAGAATACAATGATTGTAATCTTTGATACCACCTGGCACAACACCCCTACCTTAGAAGGTTCTACTTGACCTCTCGGACTTTGGAGCTTTCTAATTCCTTGAGCCAGAATGGCTCTTTAGTTCCCACCAGAACCTTCACACATATAACTGCAGGTCCTCCTTAGAAGTTACACCTGTGAGAACAAGCACTAGGCGCGAACCTCCACTCCATGTGGCTAACCTATGTGACCACAACCTTTACCCAAAGGAATGTTCAAGTTTCATGACCTCGCGATTTCTATTGTGAGTCCCTCTGACTCCTTCAACCCCTGAAATGTTGAAAAGGCTAACGGGTCTTTATCTCCTTCCTTATGCCTCAACCATGTGACCTCGGTCTAACCCTGGGGTCCACTTCTGAGTGTGTTGGGTTTTTGCGACTCTTGTCCTTTCTCCCATAGTCCAAACTCACGACTTCTTCTCCTCGGATCGACGGCTCTGAGATTTCCATGATATGACAGTTCAGATTGGGTCGAAATTTCGCGTATTGGGATTTCGTAACTAGAGACCTCCAAGTCACGACTTCTCCACACTCTGATTCCCAAAAATGTCGAAATTCAAAACCACAAGATCAACGACTCCCGTTGATCCAAATCTAACAATGACTATTCCTCATGAGCTTGTGAGTGTGGAAAGACACTTAGCCTTCACTTCTCCATTGATCCACTGGATCCAACGATCCACGGCGAATCAATAGTTCTCCCTCTGAGAATTTCAATCATCCGTTCAAGTTTTCAATACTCCTGGCCAAATAACTCGACGTCTCCTTATGAGCCTGATTTCTGCAAGGTGACTTCAGCCTCATCTTCCNTGCAAACTCAAGGATTTCCAAGGTATTATGCCTGCACTCCTTGCGACCTCCACGATAATCTCTGATTATTTGAAATCTCCCAATTCTGCGCACTCACGAAAAAATTTCTTCAACCATTCACTGGGTTGGAAGAGTCTAAGACCTCAACCTACCTGCGCACACCTTGCATGACTCAGTGTTATCTTTACACTTCTACTGGTATGATAACAATGGTATCTCTCCCGAGTTTGTCTGAGATAAAACTCAGATTCTTGTCAACGCACTCTTTGCAACCCTTCATTGCACTCCTTGCAGGAATTCTCAGGATGAGAAACAATTGAAACTCATATCCTTCCTCTCACAGACTTCATACATTTGACATGAAATCATATAATACAAGAATTGAAACAAATGCATAACAGAGACTGAAATTAACTGTAAACATACCATTCAATAGATGCAAATAGTAATCATCACAACACCATGAAATTGATTCAAAGCATTCTTATATTAACTCAAGTGCTTCTCTACATGGTATCTATAGAAACAACTATATGCTCATACAAATTTCACAATCTATGCTCTTCTTTGCTCTCTCTTTCTCTATAGCTCCAAATCTTACAATTGAGAAATAATAATACAATACAATACATACGAGGGAGATTTCTAGAGTTTTCCCTCCTACAAATCTAAGCTATATAATCGAATTAAAATCCTTCAGCTACTTTAAATTTATTACAATAAATGCCTACAACCGACAGATGAGAGCAACTGCTCAAGATCTGCGTTACAATATCCAAACCATAAAAGAAAAAATATATTTTCAGATATTACATTAATGTTTCTTCTTTCAAATTCAAAGCATCCTCAAAACGTGCATTGGTGCATTTCCAGTTGTCCTCCACTTTTGTGCTTGCTTACGATGCTCCTGCATCAGATGATTACAACCTCTTTGATAGCTCGGCACGAAGCAGAGACTACCCGCACCTTAGATGGTCCTTCACCTGAGGTGGTAAATAAGGGGAAAAAGGAGAGGTGAAAGACTTACGAGAAGTATTTCTTAGGACCACCCACCCTGGGTGTTGTCCTCCCTTAGCTGGCCAAAATGGCCTAGGGGTGAAAATTATAGACAATGAGATGAAAATAATTTCGCTGATTTTTAGGATAGGAAACTAAACAAAGAAAACATCGAGTTGTTTTCCCCCTTAAAGCCTTGGAAAATGTCCCAGAATGGGTTCCTAGGGTAAACCAGGGTCTTGGACAATAGACCAGTGGATGCCTCAAGTGAAAAAGGTGAAAAATAAGGGTGAAAAGTGAGTTTAAAAGCTACATCCAAGTCTTTTCAAATGGTTGTAAATTGCGAACAACAAGTTGTTCAAAGATTTTAAGGCAAGGAAACAAGCCCAGAATGGCTCGGTACCCCCTGGGGTGACCCAGGAAGTGATCTCGGAAAATTATCGAATAAAAAGGGGGGGTTGTAAATGAAGAAGGAACACCTTTTTACTAGTTTTTACAGTTACGTTTAGGAGAGTATTTACAGCTGCAATTTATGTTCATGGATGAAGGGTGGACTAACAAAATGTGTGACTTTAAAATGTATTTTATTTGTGAATATCCAGTTTATTAACACATGCATTGGCCACCCAACCATTTTAAATGTTATCTCGATCAGGAAAACACATCCTGGAACTGTGCCAACCACTATAAGAGTAGTCATAGTAGACCACGATGGTTAGGTTGAAGATTTCCCCATGCAATTTAGAGAAGCAGGGATTAGCCGCTTCTCGTCACTCGCGCTTTCGGGCTCTTAAATCTGCTTGGATGGAAGAAGGATACCTAGGAAAAGGAAGAGGCCCAGGACCCCCCTAAAGAGAGTTTTAGTTGAGCTTACCAAAGTAGTGTAGTATCCCAACCAAGTTGACCTATTCAACTCCTTGACAGTGTAGTACTAGGAAAGACCACTCAATTTATACTAACTAGACAACTTCTAAGGGGTTCCTGATGAAGACTCACTGACTTTGACACTTAGTATTCTATGAAATTGAAATTTCTTGAAACAAAGGACCAGGCCATCCATGTGGTGAAGTCACGTCTCACTTTCGCAAGCATGCTTCTTGGTCAATATATTGAAATCTATCTAAAGCTTTATACAAAAATAAGTAAATAAGTATGTGACATATACGTCATGGCTAAATAATATGTGTACACATATAGCTAAATAGTATAGGTTTGTTTTGAATGTGTATGGGGTAGACCCATGCTTTGTTTTCAAGTGTTTTGTGGTTTTCTGAGTGTTTTTAGCTTGCTGATTTTTGTGTGGCCCCTTTAGGGGCAGCCACCTGTAGATTAGTGTTCAAGAAAATATACAATGAAGGATGACAAAATAAACTAATTACAAGTAAACAATTATACCATTCAACCCAAAGGAATGGGTTGAGGCTCTTTGTGAGTGGCAAGGCCACCATATGCATGAAAGCCCCCACTGATTCCTTGTATGGGGATTGGAAGTTTACTTATTGAAATTTGAAACAATGATGATTATTTACGAAGGTAAAAATCATATTTTATAAACAGAAATTTATAAGCAAACTACTCAAACTATCTACATAAGCAAAGTATATCGACATGAGTACATGTGCCAAAAAATTTAGAATGAGTGCAAGTGAATTTAAGGTGAAAATGAGAGGGATTGTGTGGATTTACTGATCAGATTTGATGTTTTTTCTTCATTGTCTTGCTTGCCCCTTTGCCTCAAACAAGTATTTAGATGGTCCCCAACCTCTTAGGAGAAGAAGAGTAGGTGATCGGATTATATCCTTGCAGGCAAACACCGAAATTTTAATGATTATATATGAAAAATTGAAATAAATGAAACAAAAATTTACATATAAAAGATAAATAACAACCCACTAGGATGGTTGTCTCGGGGGGGGTGGAATTGACCAAAATGGTCAATTTTCCTGCTTGGGGCAACAAGGTTAGTAACCAAAAATCATAACAAAATTTACATGAAAGAGATAAAGAAGCAAGCAAGCATGAACAACCAACTAAGAGGCTTATTTAAGGGTTGTCCTAAGGGGCCCTAGGACTCTCGGCCACTAGATAAGGTTGAAAACAGTTGAATACTTCAGAAAATATGCACTAAAACATGTCAAACAAGTTAAACAAAGTTGTTAGAAAATGAAAGCAAGTAAGTTAAACCCAAGGAAGCAACAACAAACACCTAGATAACCAATCCCTTCTAGAGATAGCTAACATAACAAGTATTTACTACTACCCCTCAACCCTTAAACCACAAGCGACATGTACAACAACTAAAATTTAACAAGTATCACACACACAAAGAGCTTTGGAAAATTTCTGCAGAGCTT